>JAQIWN010002760.1:0-14828 GCA_034699025.1 Entomobrya cf. arborea Gr-Col-00668 | reverse complement strand
ATCCTGAAAAAATCCTCACCTCATCCTATAAAAACAGTGTATTAGTTAGATAGTTCATTAACCTTCCACCTGTCTTTTAAAAAAAACTATTACTTGTTCTTAAAAATGGCAGATCACATTTTTTAACTCGACAATACTTACTGCTTTCGATTAAATGAGAATGCACAATAATTAATGATAGTTAAAGAACAATAAACATAACTCTTAAATTGAATTAATTACTTATTTTTGTAAAACCAACTAAAGTGAAATAATTCCTTCTTGAAAATGCCTGTCTGTCTGTTCTCTGTATATATATCTGTTCGTGTGAGATGATCGTAAGCAAATGAATATGGCCATTGAAACCCAATAATTATTATATCATGTTAATTAAGTAAAAAAACATAAAAACTGTAGACGGAGACGGACAGTGATTAAAAGTCAATTCAAAAGTAATAATTAATTTTAAATAGTCATTTATCAAATATCAACATCACTAGCCATAAAATATACTTTGTCGATAATACTTCAAGACTCAGTGATTTTAATTAATTGTTAGGTAAAGCTTAAGATTAATTATGTCATGTCCCGTCATCTTGAATACTTTTCTTTGATGAATTTGTGTTGTGTTTTTTTGGAAGCGAGCCGAGCTCGCACGCAGCAGATTAAACAATGTACTTATTTTTAAGCGAAATAAAAATATTAAAAGAAACCACACTTATGTAATTCTTCATTTAAATATTCATTTATTTAATCATTTTTATATAAACTTGCATTTCAATTTCAAAAGTTAAATATACCTTCAGTTCAATTATATATTTTTCTTAGTTAAGTTTAAATAAACACGTTTAAAACAGCAGAAGGCAACGAAACTAATCTCTACAAGAAAATATTTTTCTTTTTTCACATCCTTTAATCGGACAATATTATAGTTAACTGACTAAGCTTTGCTTAAAAGTGAAAAATATTTGTTTAAATGCGATTTTGATTTTGTCTCTCCCATTCTTCCGTCTCCCTTGTACTCATTGAAACCACATTGAAAATGTCCTTAAGTATCCTGCCATTATACCTGGATATATCAGTGGGAGGCACGTAAACCACTTCACCGACATAAGAAAAAGGCAGCCGGAGAATCCAATATGTGCTTGGCGTCAGTCTGATTGTTTCTGCATCCTCATCTAAAGCTGGGGGACATGGACTAAATATTGGGGCACCTGAAGACAAAGGGCCTGGGACAACTTTGGGGTGAAGGGTCACAAAAACGGGTGCTTTGGGAGTGACAATGTGGATTCGAAGCAGTTGAGCAATTTGTTTGGAATCTCGATTTTCCCTTAAAAATCAAACAAAGAAATAATTAATTGCCTGTACATATGCTTCACCTTAATTAATTTGGATTTAATTATAATTAACTTACTTGCAAGGACAGTAGACATACAAAGGCATATCACTACCAATCACTTTCCCCGCTAAAGCCTTTTGATTAGCCTGACCCACATTCAAGGCATAAAGAACCTTATCATCTGAATCACAAAAGAACCTGTGCCCCTTCCTACATTCGTATTCAAATCCAAAGAAGACTTTCACCGAAAATTCGTTTCCTTCTTCTCCCCTCGGGCTAGTTGCTGATGGAGGTAGATGACTACTCACAAGAATGTCTTCTCTGAATTTTCTCCCTTGACGATAAAGATCCCTTCCTGATCTCCTCCTCTGGTCTCGAAATTGTCTAGAAGGTGGAATAAAAACTACTCCAGTCTCTGCTTTCACTTTCACATCCCACGGAAGAAGAGAGTTGGCACCGGAGAGGAAGCCATGCTGAGACACTCCATGAGAATGTGAGTAAATGCTGGATGGACCAAGACACACTAGCGACCAACTAGGGAATAATGGAAGCAGACCGGAAGGGGATTTGGAGTGGTACATTCCAGGAAGATATTCCACCGTAGATGAATTCCTTTTGTAGAGAAGGGGCCTTGGAGTAGTTCTACCTCCTTCAGTACTTATCATAGGAATTGGCGATTTCCTTCTCCCTTTCTCACTGTCGACATCCAATAACAAGTTATCTTTTTCCACTAGTGCTCCTTCATTATCCACCTCATTATCTCCTACTTCCTCCTCTTCTTCACTTCCCTCCAAATCATCATCATCATCCTCTTCACTCCCTTCCTCTTGCCTTAACTCCGCCTCAAAAACTTCAGGTAGTTCCATCTCCTGTGTTGCCAACTCCAATCGTCCGTTCACCTCCTCCAACTTTCCGTCAACCTCCCCTTTCCTCACAATTTTTGGAGTAGTGTCACCCACTCCTCCCTTTAAATTTCTCTGTAAACTTTCACTTTTCCTCTGCAAAATCACAATCATTTCTTGAAGACTCACTGCAGCACTAATGCCACCATTCTCCTCCCCATTTCCCACTTCTCCTCCTCCACCTCCCCCTGGAGTGAATACCGAAAAAGCATAGCTTTCCAACTTATCACAGCAATCCCTTCCAGCCTTCCGGTAAAATTCGTAATTAGCTTGTCGTATCGTAAAAGGTTCTTCTCTACTGCTTTGCCTTTTCCCACAATTACAATAGCTAATCAAACGACTACTTGAGCTGTGAGCCAGTTCAGGTAACTCTTCCTCCCTTTAAAAATTCCAACATTAAAAATTAATAACCTTTGCTTTACAGTTAGCAATATATTTTTAACATAAAAATTTAAATGCCAGCCCAACATACATTTCTGGAAGGCGAACAATTTCCAAGTGGTCCTTTCTCAAAATTCGATGTAGTGGCTGGGAACACACATGACCCAGTAAACTGAGGGTTTCGCATTGCTGTCGCCCATTTTTCCAATGCTTTTCACATTTTGATGCCAGTTTCTTCAGCCAAGGGATGACCCCTGGACCTCTGCTAATGTTCAGGAATAGGTTAACAGCGTATGATAACTTCGTTTGGTGTTGAGAACCCGTATAATATTCAGGAAGACCACGTTGATATGCTAGAAATACTTTAGGGAAAAGGTCGGCACACTGGATTTCAAGATACTCAGAATCCACATTGATAAGCCTTTCCATGTGAAGATAAGCCTCTGTTATGCGTTTACTTCCGGAGGGTTCGATGATTAGAAAGTGGTGGAGTTTGAGATAAGCAGAGATCCATTGTTGGAGGGTGGGTTTGACGAAAAAATGCTTGCTTCCGGAGACCCGGCGGTAATCATCGTCAAAACCACATTGGGAGGAGAGGGCTAGTGATAAGTGGTTATCTTGAAGAAATTGACGGAAGGATGTAACCTGATCAGCGTATGTTAAAGTTGAGTGGTTCGCCCGGAAATGGGATTTGATGGGAAGGGGCTTTGGGAGACTTTTGTTGTTTCTTATGGAGGAGGAATATGTGGTTATCAGCTCAAGATAAGTGTAGGACAAGGAAGACGATGATCCTTGCTGATGCAGGGTATTCTGAGCAGACTTGTCAAAAATGTAGATAAAGTCATCAGAGGCAGGCACAGCGAATAATGAGTTGGCACTGATGTTGGTGATTATTCGACATTTTCGAAATATTTGGTAGATTTCAGTTTGGAGAAGATCCTTCTTTTCTTTTGTGCTGGTTTTGGAGGAATGTGGATGCCTTGAAGAGGGAATTCCTGCTCCAATACCAACACCAGCTTCTGTTTCAATTTCAAATAAGAATAGAAGGCGTGGGGAACAGAGTCTCGCGTGATCAACCCATTGTCGAGGAAGTCCTTCAATGGTGCTAAGGATTTTGGAGACGGAAGACAACACATTAAGACGCAGTGCATCTAAGGCTCGGAATAAAGAAATGTAGCTGGTGTCAAATGAACTTCCGGGAGAGGATAAGATCATCACGTGAGACAAAGAGAAGAGGAGTAGTAGCCATTTGCAAAGGCTGGTGTTGAATGTTGACCAGATTGAAAGGAAGCCCTTAACATTGAAAATGTAATACCAGATAGATAGTTAAAATACTAAATTATTTTAATGGGATGTGATGTGGATTAAAAGTTTTTCTTTAAAGAAACTTACGTCTTCATCCTTGAGGTTAGAGGAATTCAGTTCTCGACACGCTTTCATACATGAGGTTGCGTCGTAAGCTAATCCTTCAATGTGGAGAAATAAGACGGAGGAGTCTTCATTGAAAAAGCCTTCAAGATAACCCTACACGCAAAACAAGTTTCCATTAACCTTTGACCTCTGATTTTATCTTTAAATAGCACAGTAATTTACATTAAACTTACGCCGGTTGAAATTTGCTCTTTAGTTAAATGACTCTGGTCCCCTCCATCATTTTCCAATGCCTCTTTTTCAGCATCACCTCCTTTGCCTTCCCCATCACCACCTCCATCCCCCTCCTTCTTTGAATACCCCACTTTCTTCCTATTCCCCCTTCCCCTTCCCCCATACATTGCCACCGTTCCGAACGCATCCAAGGCCAACTGAAAAGCTCGTTTATATCTCCCCCTCCCTCCAACCGCCTGGTGAACACTACTCCCGAAAACGGACACAACCACAATTTCCTTCGTCCTAACACCACCATCATCCTCCTCCTTTTTCCTCTCACTACTTGTGCTCTTTTCCTCACCCCCTCCTCCATCCTCTTTATTACCACCACCGCCATTGCCACCAGATCCTCCAAAACTCCAGTTTCCTCCACTGAAAACTCCTCCAAGTTCCTCTAACTTTATTTCTCCGTTACTCAGCACTTTATACACATTTGGCAAGTCCAGATGAAACATTGGAGGGGTTTAACACAACTGCACACGCACGCACAACTACCAATCTTCTTACCCATAAAGTACAACATTTAAACTTAAAGAAATTAAACAAACTCCACTCTTTCTCCAACACCTCATATTTCATTCAACTAAACCGCTCAACTTTAATTTTCAATCTTACATTTTATAATCTCACCTCCAAAAAAAAATATCCTTCAATTTCGCAAAAAATTCCTTGTTGCTTATCATCACTTATCATCAAAGTAAACAAACCAGGCTGATCTGATTATACTTTTCACTTTACTTCAGTCAGACTTCAGACTAGACAGATAAGCCATCTGACTCTTGCTGCGTGTTATTCCGCATTCAGTTTGCCCAAATACCAACGCAGCCATCTGACTTGCTTTCTTCTTCGTTCGGTGGTCTCTTCAAATATCAACTCTACTTTGTAAACAAAAACTGCATCTCTTTCACCAAAAATACTCAGGGGTCATTCACACCCAACGTCACACCAATCTCTAAAAAGCCCACCAAGCAAACATTAAACATGTTATTAAACGCGAAAACCCGCAAAAATATGAAAGCTTAACCTTACATTTCACACATCATTTTAGTGTATCTTGTTACATGAACGACCCCAATTACTACTGCTCATCTTCAAATTACTTCAAAAAGCTAAGCAAGTAAAGTAGATTGACTGCACCAACAAAAAATGTACATTCAACTCACTCAACCCATTCAATAATTTTTTTTGTACATCTTTTTTTATTGCTGCTGCTGCTCCAAAAAAAAGTGAACTTCGATATTTTTTTACTGAACTGAGATAACTATGCATAATAAATGGTAATGAGGATAATAGCACTTTAGAGACCCCAGAGCAGTAATAACACATTTGGCTACAAGACTGCACACAGTGTGAGTGCACTGCACAAGACACCAAACCAAACCACACGACTGCCAAGACAAGAAGAAGAAGACATTTGTTTTGGTATTGGGATATCCTCTAAATGCACTTGTTTTTTTGTGTTGTGGTTGTGTAAGTGACTTTTTTAAGGATAAAAAAAAATGATACACTCTCATCTCAAGTAAGTCAACAGTGAAAAAAGTAAGTCTGTTAAAGTAAACGTATTTATATATTTTTTATGGCAGTGCAATGTTGAATGTCTTGAACTGAACTGAAGTGTGTAAAAGGTAACAAATAGCGCAGTGATGTAAATGGTGATGGTGGTCTGGTTAAAAAATGACGACAACGACGACATTTGATGTTGATGTGGTGTAGTCAGTACCAGCTTAAGAGTTTACTGGCTTATTTGGGTAAAATAAAGTAAAGTAAAGCATGATGAGTATTTGAGGTGGTGATGGTCGGTGGTCTGATGGTTAAAATGGCAAATGAGACCTTTTAATAGCTTTGTAATCTGTGTATGTAGTCAAATGAGTAGGTAGGTATCGGCAAAAAGTCACTTGAGTTGATGAAAAGAAGAGGAGGCGGAGGAAGAAGAAAGGAAGGAAGAGGAGGAGGTGAATGTAGAAAAATGTGGAGGTGACTTGACTTCAATTTAAAAGTTGAATTGCATTGTTTTTGTTGAGGATATTTTGAATTCAGGCTAATTGGTAGGCTAATTGTGGTTTTTTATTTAAATTGAGTTGTGACCTCATTTATGTAAATTGAGAGAGAATGAGATGAGTGAGATCATTGAATGTCGTCATTGTTCTGATTTTTTTGGTGGATAAATGTATTCAGAGAGAGACAGATGGTGTGTGGTAATATAATTTTGTTTTGATTGATGTGTAAATTGATTAGGTAATCAAATCAAATCAATTCACCTTGCTTGCTGGCTCATTATCGTTACCCATCACCGCTCACCTGTAATTAAATATTTAATGAAATGGATCTAAGGAGGATGGATGGTGGTACGCCGCTTCGCTGGAATCTCTGAAGGTCTTTGTGTGTAAAATTGCCTTGTTGGATTTTTGTGGAGCTTTTTTGTGATTTTTCGTTGGAAGAGAGTTGGAACTGGATCTTAAATTAGTTATGTAAGTTAAATGGATTAAAAATCAATTTTAAAGAGTTTAGAGTCGGTTTAAAGTTATTTTAATGATTGTAATTACCGATTATATGGTTTCGAACATTTGCAGGCTCTTTTCTTACTGGCCAGGAAAAAAGATTGCTGGAGAAGGTCGCTGCTACTGTCGCAAAAATTACTGTGAAGATCGACGTATCAGAAGAATAATTAACTAATAAATTGCATTTAAGAAAGGACAACTAAGGCATTTTTATTTTTTTCCACCGTAATAGCTGTATTCATTCATTCCACAACAGTTAAAATAGATATGTGATTAACGTTTTTACAAGTTTTTAAGTGTGTGTGTATAGTTAAAAGTGAAACGGTAATACGGTTCAATTAAAGCTAAATACAGAATTCTAAAAAATAACATTTTTGAGTGGGAATAAATTTTGTGATGTGTTAAGTTTGTAATTAAAAATGTATTGCTGTAATTATAATTACACAAACTTGTGCTGTGGTTTATCTTGTGCCCTTAATTGCTACAACTTTGATGATATGGTTATCCTCAAAATTAAAATGTTGACTAGATAGTGACAAGTGACTTGAAAAACAATTCAACAATATTATCAGCCAAAAGTTTTTTTTTTTTTTTTGAAAAAATCAACAAGAATTAAAACGCTCACATTCGTAAAAATTCCAAGTTACCAAAATTAGCTTAAAGATACTTGAGTGACCAGACCAGACCACCTAAATTACACTTAATTGCTCATCTTACAAAAATGAACAGCAGAGGAGTCGACGTAACGGATCGGATGGCATCCGCCACCCGAACCCGTTTAGTTCGAGAAGGCTCCGGAATGTCCAGTTCCGGTTCAACGAGTGGCGGCAACGCAGGACTTGCTAATGTGAAGGACCTTAAAGCTCTTTTGAGTGAACAAGATAGCTTACCAGGAAGCTCTGGATTAAGTGCCAAACAAGTGGATGATATCATGCAGCAGACGGCAAAGTCCGTGGGCGATGCAAATGTCGAGTGGACAAAGCGTTTAAACATGGTAAGCATCACAACTTAATTGATAATTATAGAAATCTAATTTATGTAGGTCTAATTAATTAACGTACTTTCCTTTATAGTTAAAGACATTTAGAAGTTTATGCGCCGACCCCCAGCATCACGCCCAAGTGACAAGTTACCTCCGCCACCTTATGCCCCCTTTACAAGCCGCCGTTAAAGATCTTCGTTCCCAAGTGTGTCGTGAAGCCTGCATGACTGTCGCCTTTATCGCCCAACAACTTGGTGTAAAATCTGAATACTTTTTTGAGCCTTTAATGTCCACCTTATTTAATCTGCTTGTGGCGAACGCCAAGGTTGTCTCAATCACGGGCTCCTCCACAATCCTTTTAATTTACGAGTGTGTACCCACCCACCGTTTAATTTCTCCCTTGCAAACACAAATGCAGTCAAAAGCTAAAGACATTCGCCGCCATGTTTGCCAAGTGCTTAAAGTCATTTTACAAAATTGGCCTCCGAATATCATCCAGAAAAATTTGGGAATTGTTGTGGAAATTATGAAGAAGGGAATTAGTGATGCGGATGGAGAGGCAAGAACTTTAACTCGAGGTTCCTTTGCCGACTTCCGGGATTTATTTCCTCAAGCGGCTAATCAAGTTTTGGACAGTTTGGATCCTCTGCAAAGGCGTCAGGTTCAACAGAATTTGGATAAGCAGCAAAGTAGTCAGGCGGGAGGAGGGGGAGGAGGCGGTGTTCATAAAACAAATGGTACCTCTGCAAAGGCTGGAAATACTAGTTCATTAACAAGGCAAGGAAGTATTAAGAAGCCTACAGGCGTTGTATCCGGTATTCCAATGTTGGCATCCAGAGCCAGTCCCGCGAAAACCCCTGGGGTAGGATTGGTAGGGGTCAATTCTGGCCGGTCAACATCAGCTATTGATTTACAAGCGGCGAATAGAGCGAGACAACATCATTTTAGTACTTTAAAGTAAGTTTAGCTAGATTTTAATTAATTAATATTAATATATTTTAGTTAGGTTAAGTTTTTTCTTTGTTCTAAGTTGCATGTGTGCGTGTGTTTTTCTTCTTCCACTATTTTTAAGTTGTATAAATAAAAAATTAATAATAATCAACTAATTAAGACTTTATATTTTTACCTTGTGTATATTTTTAAATCAGTAATCGAACGACATTAAGCAAAATGGGCCGTACAAATTCAATCGCCAGTGCATCTTCCGTTAGCCATCATTCTCAGCACCATCACCACCAGAATTACTCCTCCATACCATACAGTACCCCTACCCCCCAGGGGGCTCCTCAAACACCCACATCATCAGCATCTGATCGCTCCCGTCAACGTAGCCGAATTTCAAGATTATCTCAATCCCAACCTGGAAGCCGAAGTAATTCCCCCTCCAGCAAGTTTGCATACGCCACCTACAACTCACCTTATGGCCAAGCCCACCTTCAACAACAGCAGCAACAGCAATACCCCACGCAAGAAAGTACACCTCTCAGTCTTGTCAGTCCACCAGGCCGTGCAGGTCGTCGATTTTCGGCAACAAGTTCCGCCAGTTCCAGTCGTGATACCAGTCCAACAGGAAGATTTGGTGGGGGTCCTAAATTTAGAAGTCGGTCAGTTTCTCAAAGTCCCCAAGTCCTTTTCAATCCTAATTCAAGTACTGCCAAGTTGCTACTGGCAAGTAGGGAAGCGGAGGCGACACTTGGAGGGGGAGTGGTTGTGGATGGAGGTGGTGGGGGATATAAGAGCCCGAGGGGAGGTCCAGACATATCATCAATGGGGGATTATGATTACGGGGGAGGGAATCACAGTGATAGCGAAGACTCGTATACAAGCAGGACGTCGAATAGGTCGTATTTGTCGGAGTTCTCACCGACGAGTAGTGGGAGGTCACATATGTACACGGATGATGTAGAGGAACTGCTCACAAAATGCGGAAGTGCCAAGTGGTCGGAAAGGAAGGAGGGATTGTTGGGGCTTCAGAGTTATTTGGCGAGGCATGGGGCTCTGCCGCAGAAATATTTAAATAAAATAGGTAAATTGACAGATGGAACTGAAAAAGCTTGATTTTAAAAATTAAACTTTATTAGTGGAATTAACTGATTTTTTTTTACTATTTTCGCAGGTCAAACTTTTTGCAGAATTTTTATGGACGCGCATACCAAGGTTTTAAGCTTGTTTTTAGATGTGCTTCACGCCGTGCTGTATAGACATGCTAGGGACTTGATGGACTTCACGACAATTTTATTGAATAGAGTGCTAACCAAGTTAGGGTCGGATTTACTGACGTCCGTCCATACGAAACTGATGAAGACATTAGAAATACTTATGTAAGAAGAGAAAAGCTAGCTGTTAAAATATTTTTATGATTTAGTGGAAGTCAAATTGTAATGGAAAATTTTGTTTGAGTGTTTTTAGAGATGAAATACCTGCAGATATTCAATTCTCTGCGGTCACCCATTACCTGTGCGACCCCACGCAAACGCCCAACTCGAGAAGTCGAGTGGCGGCCTTATGTCATATTTATAATTTGAGTGCGGTGGCGATAGCGGTCAAGATGGATGAGTTACAGTCGCTTGTAGAAAAATTATTAGGTACAAAATTAAACTGTAAACTTTAATTGAAGTCATAATTAAAGCATGAAGACTTTATTCAATGACCGTTTCAAATTGTTTTTCAGACTGGTGCAGTGATACCCGATCCCATGAACTGAGACGCATGTCTCAAAAAGTATTTTACGCCTTGTACGACATGGCAGCCCCTCAAATGACCATAGTTTTTGGACAAATGTCTCCTCTCAAACAAGATCAAGCTAAGCAAATCCTCACAAATCATCATGGAGGTGGTGGAGCGTCCTTGGAAAATAGTCCAATTAAAGGGTCAATTAACAGCAATAATCATCATCACCATCATAATCAACAAGATGACAGATTACTGAATATTTCTGGCGGATGGGGATCTATTCATTCGGACATTGCAGCGCTCAGTATAAACGATACAGTGGATGGTGGTGGGACTAATGGTGGAGGTGGGAGTAGTTCTCTGCTAAACGTGATGAGTCAACTGGCTGCCACTCCAACAGGTCAAAAGAGTGCTTTGTTATCGACTTTCTTATCGGCAATCAAGGAGACTACTGATGATCAGCTTGTGGATCATCATAAGTAAGTTTAATTAAGAACTTGATTTAAAAATAATCTTGTTTTCTAGATAATTACCAGAGTTTTAATATTTTGGGTGGAAATTTGTTTTCAGGGAAATCTTAAAGTTAATTTTTGACACGCTCAGTGAAGTACCCAAGCCCAATGACAAGGCCATCTGTTTCTTCTGTTTGGAGGAACTATGTGGTCGTGGAGCCTTAGCTAATAGCTTATCTCAGTTTGCAGAATTGATTATTGTTAGAGTGACAGATGTTCAGACCGCACAAATGGCCAGGGACGTGACGAAAGCGGCAGAAAATTGTGGAATGGCCTTGGCTATAAATTTCCCACCAGAGATTTTGGTTAGGGCGTTATGTCCCATTGTTCAGAATAAGGAGTTTCCAGTTAATCAGGTTAATAAATTTACTAAACAGAATTCATTAGTTATGAGTTATGTTATGCTAAGTCCAGGATGGTTTAAAATGTTTTGTTTTGGGGATTTAGATGGCGATTAAAATGCTGCAAAAAATGTGTGATGCATGCGAAGTTGAAAAGTTACGAGCCTTTCTACCGGACATAATGAACACTTTAATTCAAGCTTATGATCATCCTGATTCGGCGGTTAGGAAAGCTGCCGTTTTTGCCATGGTTGCGATTCATTTAAGGTAAGAATTTATTCTTAATTCGTTGAATCATATTTGTTACTATGCCATAGTCGTTAACGTATATTTTTTTTGGAATTTTAGAATTGGACCTGAACTCCAGCCATATCTAAGTTCCCTCAGCGGTTCAAAACTGAAACTACTTCAGCTGTACATTCAACGAGCTCAGCAAGGCTCCTCCTCCTCCACTTCCCCCTCGGGTGGGGGAGGAAGCTGATTCTCTCCCAAGTTTAATAGAATTTCTACTACCACCACCTCAATTACTATCAACTTTGAAAGAATAAATAAATATGTGCCTGCTACTTTTTATTTTCCATTTCTACTTCGTTGTGCTTCGTTGTCATAAACAATATGAACTCATGATCGAGTAATATAGCATTTAAATTTAGTTAAGTATAGCAATAAATAATTTTTAACCATCATTATATTTGAAGTTAATTAAGTAATACATTTATTCGTTATGGTAAGCTACCACCGCTTAATTTATACATACGCTACTAGCTTAACCTATATTTAAAATATAATTGCTCTACTAACATAACTATTTAAGTTCAGTGTTAAGTGTTCTGTTCTTCTAAAGAAGAGAATTTGAAGAAAAAAATAGGCGCTAATTAGTTAAGTAATTAATGAAAATGTAGAGAGAAAAGCTTATCAACATCGACAAAACATAAATCATCTACTTAAAAAATCAATAACAACCTATTTAATTAAACTTTAATTGTTGCTGTTGCTAAATTATAATTAAGAATTAAGAAAAGGCCTATATAAACTATAAGCAGAAGTTGAGTTTTCTTCTGACTTCAATTAAGCTTATGTCTTTTGTTTATAAGTTTAATACGTGTATTTTTTATTTTGACTGCTCTGTAGTTATAATTTGTATGTGAAGTTAATTCTAGTTAAAATTTTATTTTAAAATTTTTGTGTCAATAATGTGTCATGTGTAAATGTCAAGAAAAAAGTGAAAAAAATATTGTTAATTGTTTTACGATCACGTCCAATTTATTGTCGTGTAGTTTAAAAAAAAGTGTTTTAACTTTTAATGATATTTTTGTAGGGTCTCATTTATCATTCATTGCATTTTTAACAAAACCGCATACACCACAAGTTTGTGTGTAACTGAAAAAAGAGAATAATTTGTACATTTTGTCTGAATATATTATTTAGCTGTAGAATTATGTTAAATTCTAATTTAAAAACTGAAAAAAGAAATTCTTCCGATAAAAGGTTTTACTGATGAAAGAAAACTATACATTCTCACATTTAAAAAAACTCACATTAAAATTGTAACTACGCACGCTACGTTTAATTACACAAAAAAAGTGTGTTAAAATGTCATGTCATTTTTAATGGTCATGTCATGCCAGCAACTAAGTTTTTTGAAATGCCAATTTAATTCTAAAAAAAGTATTATTTAGTTAATTAAAATCATTAATTTGCTAAAACCATGAAAACTGAAAGTGTAAAAGAAAAAAAGAAAAGAGTGTACCAAGTGCAAGTACTAGACCAGTGCGAGCGAAACTACCCAAACCAGTACAGCACATTTTTGTATGAAAAATGAAGTAACTGGTGTATTTATTTCGTTATAAATATTTGAATGCAAATCGTTATTGATGAATATCTAAAAAGTATGAATCAATGATAATTTTAATTGTAATTTAAAACCACCACCAAACCATCTTCGCAGCAACCAGAGTTAAGACACAACAACCACAAAACTTTTGAAAAAACAAAATATGCTGTAATAATTAAAAAATAAAATGATTGACGTTAATAAATTCTTCGCAAAATAAAAATGAATTTTCAAATTGTGTAATTAATTTTTAATTAACATTTAAGACATCAACATTGACGTTAAATCGCTGGCGTCCTCAGTCAAGTCCTCCCTCACACGTGACGCGTGACTGTGACTCATCCAAGAAATCCATGAATCACTCATTCACCGAACATGCTTTGTGTAAAGCTCTAAATATATACACATTTTTATTTTCTCAATATGCCCCATTTAGTGTAGCGCTCAATTTATCCCTTTGTGAAGCCAGTTTAAATTCACCTGAAGCTCTAGTATTTTCGCTTGTTTTTCCCCGACCGACCAATCGACAAGGTCGTTTGGGTTGCAAAATTGAAAACAAGCGTTTTCCAAACAAACGCACTTTTTTCATCATCTGGAGGAAAATTGCATCAGTGGAGTTAAATAAAGTGAAGTTAATTTTAAATAGTACAAAATGTTGTTGGAGGTGAATGGAAGCGGAGGAGGATCTCCTCCTCCGGCACCCCCTCAGCAGCAGCAACAACAACAGCATTCACAGCCTCAAGAGAAGCAGGAAAAGTCTGATGATGGCGATTTGGAAAAGTCACAACAGCAGAAAATTGACTCACCTCAGCAGGGGGAACCTCCATTACTGGAAATTGGGGAGAATTATTTGGTGCAAAGGAGTGATAATCAGTGGTGTAAGATAATTAAGCAGTTGTCATATTTAATTAGCTTGTCAAATAGTTTAAACTGGAGTAAAAGTTCTAAATGTTTTGTTTCTGTGTGAATTTTAGACCCTGCTGAAATCATCCAACGTCGTCCTGTTGGCGATGCCTCCTCTAAAACACAGCTTCCCTCCATGCCTAGTCTTGGAGGAGAAAATACATCCATTGGAGGAGATGGAGGTGACAGTGGAAATAGTACGCCTAGCCGCACCCCGAAGGAATATGAGTATTACGTGCACTACGACGGTTATAACCGTCGTCTTGATGAGTGGGTGCCTCGAACGCGGATAATGAGCGCCAAACAGGCTGCCGCCGCTGCCAACAATTTGAATTCCAAGTCTGCCGGTGGTTCCATTGTCGGAGGAGCCATAGTGATTCCCCCGGGAGGAGAAAATTCGACACTAAATAATAGCAGTAATGAAAATAGGAAGGTTACCAGGAATCAGAAGAGGAAACATGATGAAATCAATCACGTTCAGAAGGCTATTGATGAAATGGACCCTACAACGGCGGCGCTGGAAAGGGAACATGAAGCAATAACGAAAGTCAAGTATATCGATAAGATTCAGTTTGGAAAGTTTGAAATAGATACGTGGTACTTTTCCCCCTATCCGGAGGAGTATGGTAGGGTTGGTAAATTATACATTTGTGAATTTTGTCTCAAATATACCAATTCCATGGTAACTTTTAAAGATCACTGGGATAAGTGTCCGTATCATCAGCCACCTAGTAAAGAGATTTATAGAAAGGTAACGCAAATTAAGGACGTATGATGATGCTAACAAACGCACACTTTGCGGGTTACTTTTGCTGGAGACGCCAGAATCAGTGTTTG
>JAQIWN010002759.1:0-14830 GCA_034699025.1 Entomobrya cf. arborea Gr-Col-00668 | reverse complement strand
GAGCCCATATTTGAATTTTGTTTGAACTATCTTTGAATGGAAGTAGAATAGCAATGATTGGTTTCTCTGAAAGATGATAATAATAATGATAAAAGGATAGCAGCACAATAATTCTTTTGGTTTCAGTTTTATTCAAACTTCATTAAAACAATTGTGGGAACTCTTTCTCTAATTGGTAATGATGTTCTGTTCTATGCTAAAAATTAACTTTTCTGTTTCTCTTTTTTCCGTGTAGGTTGTCAAAATTCGGGTGGAACAGTGTGAAAGACATACAAACTGCAGCACCTGTCTAAATTCTAGGGATCCCTACTGCGGATGGTGCTCTTTGGAGAAAAGGTAAGAGAGAGTATATTTTTGCATTTTAAATTATTTCACAGCCAAGTTATTTTTACTCAAATGCATGCGTAGTGTGTGAATTTATTGTAAAGGCGAAACTCAGTTTCCCTTTTAAAAGAAAAGAAAATTTTACAATTTACAAAGTAAACATTATTTGTATGGAAAATTATTAAAATTTTAAGAGAAATATTTAAAATGTCATGTTTTTATGAGGAATGTCGGTATGTTATCAACATCAACGCTGCAATGCAAACTAATTGTAAATTATCAAGAGAAAATAAGTAGAAACAGGATGAAAAAATACATGTAAAATTATTTTTCTGTCAAGTACCTAACAATTGACGGTTACAAAAGTTCATAAATTGCAGAATATAACCATTTGTACGTGGGTAGTGTAACACAAACATTTAAAATTATACATAAATATTGTGTCATGTACCTATTCACTAAATTAAATTTCTCACGTGTTCGACATAATATCCTCGTTACAAGTTACCCCAAAATAAACTCCTTCGACGTATGTTTACATTCTTTATCATAAACTTCCATAATTTTAATTTGAGAAAATTAAAAAAAAAACTTTTCTCAGTTTATGGACATGATGAAGTGTTGCGTCAATGTTCATCCTACTCTCTTGTCTGAAAGAAAGGTCGTAATAGCCTTGTCTGGTCACTTGGTGCTCACTCAGTATGCACCCACGCATCACATCCATCCGCCTAGGGTCATTAGAACATGTCTTTTAAATAGCTATAAAGTCTCAGAATATATATGCATGCATGTTTGGAACAAAAGGTTAACAATAAAAAAGCTTTACAAGAAAAGGGATGGAGAATAGCAGCACGAAAACTGTATCTGTTCGCATCTTACAAAAACCCGATCCGGGAAGCGCGTACCTAACAGCACAAGAATGTAGAAAGAAAGGCTTGAGATTCCCAAGTAGCAGACATAATAGATAGAGAAGCTGGGTGAAAATTGTGTTAACCTAGGAATCAAATTAAGCCTATTCTTCAAGAAAAACTCTGTTGTGTTACCGGAGAAGAAGGAGAGGAGGAACGTCGAAACATTTACTCAATTCACTCACATTTTCTCATTGCTTCCTTTACAAGAGCATCTTCTTCTTCAACAAGAAGAAGAACTGCCTTATTAAGGTTAGTTTACTTTAGCGATAGTTTTAATCAGTTTTTTTTTCTTCCGAAAGCACACACACACACACACTTGTCTTCCTTAACTTTAACCCTTTCATTCTCCCTATCTGTCTTTCCTCATATTAATTTACATTGTACCTTTAGTAGCACTTGGGTCAATGAGTTTTTCAACAGTCAAATTGTATCTAGAATTTGTTAAATGAACAAATTAGGTTTGAATGTATCTACAATAGATTGTATCATCATTTCCTTCCTTCCGTTCTCTGCTGACATTCATTAGTAACCAAACCAGTGAGGCAACTCAAATATATACGTATATTTTTTCTATCTTGGCAAACTATTTTCTGTAGCAGCAGCAGACGACAGAGGGAGAAAATAAAAGAAAGTTGAGTTGAATAAAATTAATTCCCATTGGCATTTTTTCTAGCATCGAGCGACGCAGTAGTAGTCGTGGTGCTAAAGTTATAATCGGTTTTCTTATGTGCTCTTCTGCTCCCTCACTCAATTGGCTAAATTGTTAGAATGCCAGTGTAAATGAAAATGTTTCCGTTGGAAAAAATCTCACGCAATGCTAAAAAGAATGTTATTGTTCATATAATCAGCATTCGTATCACAGCCATCTCATGAATTAACTAACTAGCTTTATATGTACGTGGTAATGATGTTAAACATACATGCATGCATGTATTTTGGGAGAAATCTTCTTATCATCAGCATAACAGCTGGTTTGTGTCCCGTTTCGACTATTTAATTGCTTTGTACGATGGCATTAAGTGGTAACCGGACAATTATTAATTTAAAGACGTGTAATGAATGCATATGTATGCTTACTTGCATATATCGCTATGTTTTTTTTTGCGTGGGTGGGAGGAAACAAGGAAGTAAAGTAAGTGGAATAGGAAAAAAGTATAAAAATAAAGTTGAGGAACTTGATAGGAAGCCCTTTCTGCCATGTTGTGGGTCATGTCAAAAGAAATAAAAAAAAATCTCTCGTAACTTTGTTTTCTTGTACGTATCACGATCACTCTTCGTACTGAAGTAAATGTAAAAATTTAGTTTGAAAAGGAGAATGGCAAGAAAAACAGTATAACAGCATAGCAGTAAGAAATGCTTGATAGAAGATTTGAGGAGTTTCTTTTGTTTTCTTTCTTCTACTTTTTTAAAGAAAGAAAGCAGAGAAAACAAGTAGGAAAAACTTATTTACTCCTTTTTTGGGGGGAGGGGGAAGATGCATGAGATATTTCAAGTGTGGAGTCGTTTCGGTGTTATGGTGTATGTTTGAGGTGTGTTTAAAGAAAACCAAATTTTTCCTTGTCTCTTTTTTTTGCTTTCCAGTTGTTTTGTACATTACGCAATTTATCTCCTTACCACTCCCATGACTTGAATGACAATTTTTTTCACAAAAACATAGATTTATTTGGACTCTTGACATCACTCCAAGAAAATACACAAAGGGTTTTATTAGTTTGTTAACAAAATCTTCTTAACGTTATAAAAATGTGTCTTTTTTAATTGGATTAAAATATATAAATATAGTTTAGATGTGGAGGCTAGTAACTGGTTTCCCAATTTACAAGTACATTTATAAACATTTACATTTGCAAGTCATGCATTTTATTGGTTGCACTGTACATACATTTGCCTTACAAAATGTCATGTCATCACACGACACACGAGGCTATTAAATGCATACACAAACCTTGGTATTTTTAGTGCTACTTTTGCATTTAATTGTCTATCTTTCTCTTTCATCTGAAAATAAGGTGGTGGCACTACATTAATACCCAGTCGACAGAGAAATACTAAAAAAGATAGTTATATAGACACTAAAATAAGCGGAACAAGAACAAGGATAAAATAATATCCTTCCTTTCTTACTTTCCTTGAGTCTCTTGCTGTGAAAATATAAAAAAGACCATCACACTCTTTCTCTCTCTCTCTCTCCCTCTCTCACACACATAATCCAACCATGATACACAATTGTTCATATGGTTGGTCAAAAGACCTTTTTACTTGTCTTAACAGCTGTGGCCTGTGTCTTGGCCTGGCCTGTCTTTTATTGTAAAAGTGCACAAAAGGACGGTGATGGTGATGTGGAGAATATGGCCAGTATTTTAAAATGACCAACACATCTTCTCATCCTTCCTTCCTTGGCTCCTTATTCATTCTATGGCAGTCTTGCTCCTGTTGGAGGAAAACTACCCATTTCTTTTCATTTTATAGCAGACATAATGTCTGGACATTACCTTTTTACTAAACTAGCCAGTTTCTCACTTTTCCTATTTATATTCCATCAGAACAGACCAGAGAGAGAGAGAGAGAGACCAAACGAGGTAATATCATTTCTCCCTCACTCTCACACACAAACTCGCTGTACTTTCACCAAAGCAGTAAAACAGCTCATTTCTCTGTCATTTTCTCCAGAAAGAAGCATAGTAGCACGGTAGCAGCAGATGATGACATACATATTATGCAGTTTAGTCATTTGGTAGAGTACACATTTAAAAGTGGGCAAAATTTACGATTGATGCCTAATCGGTTTAAATGGTCGGGTAGGAGAGAGTGAGAGAGTAATCAGCAGGTAATTTCCCTCACTTTATTTTCATCTCTCTAACAATCAGTTATAATATATTTTCAGTTCAGTTGAGATCACGGAGAAAAAGAGTAATGGCTTCTTAAAAAGGTGGTTTTCCAATACTAAAAATTTTAAAGGTCTCAATTATTGCTGCTACTAGACCAGCTCACAAAATTTACCCATACAAATAAATAGCTGGAGAATAAGAGGGCAAATAAGTGGATAAATTTTATTTTATCTGAAGAAAAAATCGAATGGGTTTTTTTTGGGGTGAAATATTTTGTATATCCATTCAGTAGTGAATATTAATGGTTTTTATGGCTTCATTCTCCGAAAAAAAAACACTTGACGCTAAGTAAGCAGGTATGTGTGTATACCTATTTATTTATTTGATGATCATCATCACATCATACATAAGCGTGCTAGTGGAGAAAAAAATAAACCTGTCAAGTCAACCAAGTATTGATTTACACAACACACCAAACAGCCAAAAAATAAAATGGAAAATGGCAGCAGTCACAATCAAAAAAATAATACACTGCTTTTTTTCAAAGGTGTTGGTGTGAACATTGTAAAAAAAGAAAATATACTCAACATGTTCAAATTACATGCATGCATTTCTCCGTAAAACATGTTATGTTGCGTAATAGTAAAAAAAATACAAAGGTAAATGGGCTGCTCCAAGTCAAAATTCAGTCACGCTTTTTTTTTGTTTTTCACCGCCGTTGAATACTGACCACATGCTAATTTATGCGCATAAGGCGGAATCTTACAATGTTTCAGACTCGACTTTTTACTTTTGGAAAAAAATACAATAAAATGTAGATTGTATAATGTGTATGCTTGTAAATAGCCCGGAAGTAGTGCAAAAAAATCAGAAAATGAAAGTAAGCATTAAGAATTCAGTATTGTCATTAAACAAAAGAGAGAATAATTTTCGCTGCATGAGCGAGTGGAGGAGAAAAAAAAATGCCGACAATATTGAACAGACGTAACATATAACGACACTAACATTTTTATGGCTTTTCAAGGTAACCAACCATAAAATATTTAGTAATACAAAATGGTCTCATTATATTCCATTCCTAAAAAAAGTTAAAAGGCCAATGCTTGGTTTCCTTAATAAGCTTACGTGGTCAGTGTATATACTTTTGTGTCAGTGCATTACAAATCCTTTTCATGACATTTGTTATTGTTCTTGTTTCTTTTGGTTGGAGTGTGTGTGTGTGTGCATTTTTTATATTTTTTATGATGTAAGTAAGCTGTTCTGAAATAATATAGTAAAAACATGGGCAATTCTATTCGGTGGTTAATGGCCATGTATACATAAATAGGTATTAGGTTACTACACTCTTGTTGTTTTGTTCGCGTTGGTGGTGTCGTTGTAACATGAATTGTGAAAGTGCGAAGCATATTTCTTTCTCTAAATTAAATCCTTTCCGGTTTATTTCACCTTGTCCACTTCTCTTCTTCTCCTCTTTTCACACAACAGAAAGCGTGTGTGCTTACAACAACATGAACGGCAACTTTATTATTTTCCTTTTTGATGTTTCTTGGTGGAAAGTATTGCAGCCTATCAGGCCACTGGCCTTTTTTTACCCGTTTGTCAAAAAAGGGAGGATTTTCGTATACTAAAGCCTTGTTGAATATGATGCAATTTTTGATGGTGGTGTTGGATGTTTTAACTTTAAGATGACCTGACTTGACTTTCAGTTATGTTGGTACACGCACACATATACATGCGCTAAAAACAGCAGCTTATTTCCTTATCCTCCTCCACCTACATTACATACATACCTGACTTATTATTATTTTTGGTGTTTACTATGCTCTTCTCTGGCTTTGGGCTTCAGTTTTTACAAGTTCTTCCTCTCCAACAAATAATCTCACAAACCAAAACGAAAGTTACTCCATCCACAATAAGTAGAATAGAAAGAAAGTAGTTGTCGCGTGGAGTCACGTTTAAAATTCGTACTAAACCTTATATACCTTCTTGTTGTTTTTGTGACTTGCTCATTCATCAGTGTACTTTGGAGGGTGTACAAGAATATTTGAATAGTCAAAACTTTTCCGTTCTCATGTTTCTTAAACTTTTCTTTTCAAACTTGTATGCATATACCATACATGCCTACATACTTTTTTATGTTTTTCGCTATATGACCATATTCATTTTATTCTAATTCATACTAAAGCTTAATATATTTAAAGGCTAATACTTTACACTTAAAAGCAAGGTGCATAAACAGGAAGTTATTTCGCAGAAACAAAATTGTTCCATTTTGTAGATCGACAGGAAAAAGCTGATTGGCCAATTTTACATAATAGATATGTTATGCATATAGTTTTTATTCCAATTTTTCCCGTTCTTTAACTTAAATATTGAATGAATAATTATTACATTCAAAATTTGAATGAGACCTGACTTGAGAATTATTTCTCGGTTTATTATTATGATTGTAAAAAGACAGAAAAAAAATCTTTAGAAGAAAAGAAGTAATAATAACGACCCATCTTTCTCTCTGTGTGAAATTATGACTGCGTGCTTGGTGCACTGCATTGCTGCTGTGATTTTCCAGCTACAAAAGCCTATTTTACTAGTGTACGTTTTCCCCCAGCAGCTATCATCGACCTGAAAACCATGCCGAGATGGAAAAGCTAAGCGAAAATAAAAAAAAGAAAAGAGTTAAACTCAACTAAAATAGTTGTAACTGTAACATAGCTACATTCACAAGTGCATTATGGGATTATGACTACGCTGCTGTGATTGCTAAAAGTGTAGGTGGTGGTGGTGGTTGGTCACAGAGACACGCTTTTCGGTACCACCGCCACACAAACTTGTTCTTCTTTCATTTTCTCTCTCTCTTTCGCTCTCGGATGAAAGACTCGTCCTTTGGGGTTTCCTGAACAAAAAAATAACTGGATAGAATGGATACTACTTTTGCTGACGTTAAAATATATACACAACTATAAACTATAATAATAGTACGAAGGAAACTAGCTTTCCCGGGTTTTTGTGTTTTTGTATTAGCGCGTATGCTTTTTAAACTGTGTGGAGATTGCCTGAGGCTATGCATAAAAACGTGTGCTATAGTCACATCATCATCATGATCATAGCTTGTAAAAAAAAGTTTTCACTGGAAACGCTTTCTTCCAACATGATCATCTGACTTGATAGTTGCACATAAAATTCAAAAATGGCGTCGGGTGCCATAGTTTCTCCATCTCTGTGTCTGTAGTGCCACAGGATATTATAAAGAAACTTGAATCTTTTCCTCTAGCTGAAAAACTTCAATAAATAAACATACTTGATGGGAGTATTTTATTGGAGTTATATTTAAAGAAATATATATGCATTTTCAAAGACCTACTCCAACTTCACGTACATTTCGGCTAGATTTGGGTTGAATAAAATTTAGAATTTTGCGCGCGCCATGGATTTATTAAAATGAGTGACATGAATACAGTGATTGTTGGACATGCATGTTTGGTGCGGTGGTGATGATGGCTTGACTTGACTAGTTCTTTCACAAGTCAACTGAAAAGTTGAAGAAACATTTATATGACAGATGTAACAAGGAAACAAAAAGCTTGTCAGCAAACAGCGAAGAGTCAGGGAAAATGTAGAGGAAGTAAAATCACCGCTGTCAACTTTCCTCTCTGTCTGTGTGGTCACACAAGCACAACTTCTGCTGGAGAGAGAGAGACTTGTACCCTAACAAAGTTTCATTGTCCTTCTTTCCTTCCCTAGTCGGTTTTGTTCTGTGGGATCAAGATGATGATGTTTTGTAAATGCTATGCATGTGTGAATCTGCATAACATACAAATACTTACATATTTTCTGCATATAATAGTTTTTTGGAGGATGAATTGTTGAAAAAATGTCCAGTTTTTTTGGGTAAACTTGTCACTATTTCGTACTCAGAAAATTTAATTATAGCTGCTTATTTAATTCGGGGAAATAGTTCATTGCCAAATGATGATGATGAAGAGAACGATGCAATGCCGAAATAATTTCTTAGAATAGTCGTGTCAAGCAGATGATGCTGTTGTTAGACCAAATACTACCTAATATCCATCTAGATGGATACATGTAGAAAGTTTTACTGTGAAAAAATGACAAAATTGAATTTCTATCTATCCAGTCATCCAGTAGTGTCGAGGATTTTGCAATGTAAGTTGTGATGATAATGTGGCGAATGACGATTACTCATGACGATCAAAAACTGGATGGAAGGCTAATTTGTTGCTGAGCTTGCTTTTATGCAATTTTTCTCGTCAGGGATTTAAACACATAACATAGCTTTATAAAAGTTTGACGTTCATTGAAAGAATAAATAAACTTTAGTTTGCCTGTCGCTCTAGACAGAAAAATTGATCAATTTATGCCAACACTACAAAATATAATTACCATTTTGTGAAGTTTACTCTTTAAAAATACTATAAACGTTGCATACTATTTGCTATAGAGCTCGCTATTAAACTTTTTTATCAATTTATTTTCCATTCCAGACAGGATTTCCTAATAATTTATTATTTTCCAGTAGACACGTGGTAAATAATACAACATTTGATTGGATTGGAATTGCTAAACCTTTTTTTATCTCAGCAAACCAATTAAGAAATGATACAACGAAAAAACTAAACATGTAGCATACGTAAATCCTCAAAGGTAATGTTATCATAAATAAAGTAAGTTAGATAGATTATATTATGGCGATGTTTATAAAGGTGGCGGAACTTGTGCTTATGTACCTATTTTAATGCAGAGTATATCTTCATCATCAAGACATCCTTTATTCCAGGAAGAAAAGAAAAGTTGAATAAGAGGGGAAAATAATGCTGTTGTTATTATTGTTCTTCCAAAAGATGAAGATGATGGTAATGATTACTACAAAAAAAAATTGTTGAGAGTTTTCTTATTCTTGGTCTACTATGCTGTATGCCTGTCAAAAGAAATGGGGTGGAAATGGGCGAGCTAAAAACAACAGAAAAGTGAGAGAGAGAGAGAGAGAGAGAGAGAGAAAGATAGGAAGTGTAAATCGGTTCATTTGATCTTCGCTCGTCCTTATCAAGTCATTTCGGCACAAGAGAGATGAAGAACCTGATTATTACTTTGGCTTCCTGCTTTCCTCCCTCCATATTTTTTATGAGGCTTCCTACTGAAAATTAGAAACACGAAATGGAATATACACACATTATTATACTACATCATACTCCATATCTATATAATATACATAGTCACATGCATGTATGTTATCCCTTTGCTCTATCTAAAATAATAATATCTTGTTTCGCGGCAGCTTTTGTCACACATTTCCTTCAAGTGACATTAAAATTTGCTATTATTATATTACCTCTCTCGGTATCTGTATTATCTCTACTATGCGTGCGTTTTATGCTCTCAATAACCCTTTTTAATATATATTATGCAACGCAATAACCCCTCTGCTATAATATATGTACATCTATATTGCCAATATTGCAGCAGGATTCCCAAACAAAGTCAGTCAAGTCAAGTCACTTGCACAAATCCCTGGAATATCAGAGAAGAGTACAATAATCCAGCCAATACTGAGCTTGCAACTTTGAGCCTAGCTATGTAGGTGGATGTACAATGTGTACACACCACACACAGCATCACGTACTTTACTTTACTTTCCCGGCACACACAATAACATCATCACATCAGCTATATTAAAAACCGTACATTTTTTGTCGACATGTACCTTAATAATGGGATGGCCTAGTCTCATCGTCAGACATTTATACTCTTGTCGCTTTTCATTCAGCTCATCCCAATTTCCCCCGTACTTAACCCTTTTATATTAAAACTTTATGTGGAGTGTGTGTTTTGTTTTCTATGCCATCATGCTATCATGCTACATTAGAAATAAGTGAGCCACAAGACCAAGACACCGTCACCACCGCTGTGTATATTCATTTTGCGTAATGTTTTCATAAGCTTGTTTTTACTTTCCTTCTGATATTATTATTGTTGTGGTGGCATGGTTTGGCATCAAGTACTTTTCCTGTTGTCCTCTTCCAAGAGACTACCAAACTATAGAAGACTACTACAGCTTTCTTAGGTACATGACCTTATATCGCCTTATATAGCCTTATAGACACACCACAGCGTATGTACTTTTGAGATTGATGACATGACATGGTCTACATTCAACAACATTGGTCTAGTAAATGGAAGAAACCACGAGGACATCCTGTCTTGTCTACTTCCATATACCATCACCTTGCAATTTGGCTTTTGTCTGTAACGAATAAAGGAGAAATACAAAGAAGACTGATGCGTTTTCTGTCATTCACACTTACGAGCGTTTTCAAGTGCCAATAAAATGGATAGAGACGAAGAAGTACTTCAGCTTCTCCAATAATAATAGTAAAAGGGTGACACCACCACCACCGCACCGTCATCACTGTATAATGTATACAAAGTTACTTCTATTGCTCTCACTTCCGTTGGCTATGCCAAAGATGACGATCATAATGGCGAAATAGAAGTAAAGTCAACTTATGAATGTTTTTGTGTAAGGATGGGATGGGATGGTTGGTTGGTGATGATGGAAATATGGAAATAGGAATACATTTTCAAGTTGCCTTTGACGATGATGATGAAATATTTATGAATTATTCAAAACAAAACATGAAACACAACAGAGAGTAGCAAGTCGCATCATCATCGTCATCAACAACATCATGTTGACAGCAGGTTTACGGACATGTAGTTGATATTGTTTTTAGGTGTTAATGATCAAGCAAGGAAATACAAATATCCATGTCATGTCACAATAATAATACGTGCGTGACAAATATACATATTCACATTTCACACTTGTGCTGCATATCAATATCTCAAAATTCACTAGAACAACAGCTGCAGTGAATTGTGTTGTCTGACATTACTGACTTACGACGACAAAGTAACATTACATTTAATATAGCGGGAGCATAATTAAAGTAGAGCTTTTTTGTTGAGTACATTCTCCTAACTAATAGGTCGTTAAATGGTTTCCCGAGAAAAATGCTGTCATAAGAAATGCATTGTATTTTGACACATGCGGCCACTTTTAATCTCGGGCCTCTCGCTTCTTCTGAGGTACTCATTCATTTCATACGAGCATGTCTCGTCTCCTTCACTTCGATGGCAGCTCTCTATATATGGGAATGGTAGCTTTAAGCAAAGTACATTTTCCAAGTAATAATTTCCTAATAATTTTCTGCAACATAAAATTGGATTTCATTTTTCGACACGGCCATCTTAAAACTCTCCAGTCTCGTTCTTCTTCTTCTTCTTCACCTCATCGGTTAACTTAACTTGAAGAAAAGCAATTGTAGATCAAGTACATTTGCGATTTGATGTGGTGTATGTACGAAAAACCCTACCACAATGTTAATATGCCCGGATTTACTGTACATTATATGCAAAAACCATTATGGTGTCCCCGTACATACTTGGATGTATTATGTATTACGTATGTTATATAATGTAATGAATCATATGACAAACTATATAATGATTACTTGACAAAAATTAGTTATGCATGATCGTGTTTTATAGGATGCATAGTATGTAATATTCTTCTCTGGAGGAAGAAGGTCTTCTCTGGTTTCCTATAACAGCTCGTTGTCCATAACATTAAATATAGACTGTTGAGTGGAAGAAAATAATAAGGTATTTTTTTAATGTACGGATGAAATCGAGGGAACGAATGTTAGAGATTTCCTGAAGAGGAAACGAAGGAACACTAAAAACACTCTTCTCCTTAAAGTCAAGTTGGTAAAGTGAGTGATGATGATGCTCTCCTTTTCATCAACTTTATTTTATTCATCATCGGAAGTAAATGGCATTCTTCTTGGTCATCGGATGACTACCTTGTTGACATGGTAATTGGGATATATTTTGTCCTAGACTTTCCACGCCAGTTTGTGCATTGTAAAAGTGAAAAGGTGACATGATGAATTGTAATACGAATGTGTGTATATATTTATACTATATTCTATTTGGAAGGAACTGTTTTGGTGGTTTTCATTGAAAATGGGGAAATACGTGAAGTGAGACAAGTTAGTAGTGAGCTTTTATAAAGTTGTCAAGTGAGTCAAATGGGACGAAAATGGAATTCGAACCCACTTCTTCCCTTTTTCCTAGAAATCTGACTACCTACATGTTTTCAGCATTAATAAATTATTAGGTACGTTTCTCCTACTCCTTCCAAAATCTACAAGGTAGGCGATTATTTACTATTATAATTTAAGAGAACAACCGGATATTTACCTGGATGTGTGGGTGGCAATTTTCAAGCAACCAGGATAGTTTATATTCAAAAATTAATGCTTAAATGCTATAATTCGCCATCTATTCAGTCCACCAATGCATTCATCTTCACGTGTTTTCGTTCCCAGAATTTCCATGTTTTAAAATATATTTCACGAGAAATTATATTCATCATGGAATCATGATCATCATCACGAACAAGCTTTCACGATTTCAACCCTTTAACCTGATTTTTTCTTCTTGGTGTCTCCATTTCCTCTTCCACTTTCCTACTGCTTAGTATACATAAAAAAGTCTTGCTTATAAATAATATTTTCTTTCATTGGAAAAGTGGAATGACCTGCACTGCAACGCACACAAGCCACCACACAGTTCTCATTGCTATAGCATTACACAACAGCTTTGTCGTCTGTATTCCTTTTTCGCTCTTTGCTTTTTCCGTCTTTCCCTCTCTTCCCATTTATATTTCTCTTCCTTGCTTTCATTTTCTTGCAACTGTGGCCCTTTTTCTATCTCTTGTTCATCCACAGATGCTGTGCTTCACCAGCCAATTTTCTCCCTTCCTTCTAAAAATGCACGTTTTTTCCTCAATCTCATGACTTGCTCCCATTCTTCTTTTGCTGCTGGTGGACGCTTTATTGGAAAAAAGTGATGTATGGCCTGGGTCAGACTTTTTTTTCCTACCATCACCACTTGAAATTATATTAAACAGGAATTCATTTTTTCCTTCAGCTGAAACTTGCCAAATTCAGAGAGGAAGATGCTCTTTCTCTCTCTCTCTCCCTGTATCTCTCTACAAAATGTAATATAATGTCAGTGTGCATTAAAATGGCATTGGTGGCGGCGGTATTGGTGTTGAATAAAAGTGTTGGCTACACTTTGAGTAGTCGGCTCTCCTTTTTAGTACACACGACAGTTGGGATGATGCTAGTAGCAGCAGACGGTTGGTCGCTCCGTGGTATTTTTAGGGTTTCCCTTCTTCTCTCACTTTTGATAATACTATATAATAAAAAAATGATACTCACACTTGTCCTCAGTCTTCAGTGTTCATCCACTAGTTAGTTAGGGACCATCCATGAAACATGTCACCCAAACTATATGCATGAGTCATGAAGCTTACTGACTTTCATGATCTCCAGTTCCGTCGTGACTTGTTTTACGAATGGACCCTATACTTTGGAAGTTTGTTGCTATGGTATTTTTTGGTGAGTGATATATTCCCAAATGGTTTTATAACGATAAAATACGACTGGTTTCTTGAACATGACGCTTTTTCTGAACATGTCATAAAAAGCTTGTGTTAGAAGAGTGAATGTGTCCTTTTGGTTTTTGGCTAATGTTTCTGAATTTCTGAAGAGAAAAGTCAAGTCCAGCTGTAGTACATGCATGCTATTATTATAATCATCAGAAAAGAGATCAGAGATCACAGAGTGAGATTTTTGGAAGATTGTGAACCATATGCATATTTTTTTTTGTTATCAGAATTCATATTGAATATTTTTCCCGTGTGGTTCTCGATCTCTGGTTGCTTTTAATGCATTCTAAAGACTTGATAGCTTTGATGTAACATTTTTTTTGGTATGGTGATGATACTTTTGATATGAGTGACTGACGAAGTTATGATTACAAAGCAAAATACATGCATAACATATGTGATTTGAGGGTGTGATGATGATGTGCTAGGTAGACAAGGTTTATTTGGAAACTTATTTGATTATATTTTTTGTGAAGCATGGAAAGCTGCTGGTTTTTATCAGTTTTTGGTGGTTTCATGATCACGATCCCTAGTTAGATCACAAACAATAGTATGAATTTTATTCATTTTTAGGCAAACCCAAAATATTTTCCTTGAATAGTAAAACATATGAATGGTGTATTAGTAGTAACACCGGCCCCCTTCTTAGCATGGCCAGTTGTCAACATTCCAGAAGCTCCCTTTTAACTTGCAAGGCATCTCAAGTGTAGTTTTTTTGCTCAATATCTAATTCTAATAACTAAACTGGATGCTAAGTGACACATTGCTTCCCTTTGGGCATTTTACTGTGAAACAGCCGCATAATGTCACCCGAACCCAAAAGAACTCAAACCGTTTTTGGACATTCCCAGTGTTCTGTGTCTTTTCAAAAGGATGAAAGGGCAATTCGTATAGCACGTGTATATTATGTATATATTTATCTATATTATGTAATGACCTCCAAAAACTCCAAGAATAAATTCCTATTTTCCTAGTTCCGCTCTTCCGACCAACTTTTCATTGTCACTGTTCACAGGACACAGTGCATTGAACTATGGCTTAGTTTCCACCACTGATGATATTTTGTTATTATTTTCGCAGAAAAGAAAATTCAGTATATATTTATGCATGTATATATTTTTAAGAGAAATTATGCGATATAAGGTGGTTAGAAAATGTGCGTGCTTTTCCGAGGTTTCACACAGCCATGCTAATGAGATTGGGTGAAAACCCCTTGGAAAAAGATAAAAGGG
>JAQIWN010002758.1:0-14832 GCA_034699025.1 Entomobrya cf. arborea Gr-Col-00668 | reverse complement strand
AATAGTTTCGAAGTGACAAAAACTGTAGATATTAGAGTAAAATAATTTTTTGCATGCTTCATAACCTTAAAATGATCTAATAGTAACGGAAACGAGGCTTGACTTAAACACGTGCATCCCATACCGTACCTCATTGGTACACATATATTTGTTTATAATTTTTTAAATTATTATTTGTTACTGTTTAATTTTAATTAATAGCTAATTCAGTTTAAATTTAACAATCAAACAACAATCAAAATTAAATTATTAGTGAATATCTGTGTCAATTGTACTACAATTTTTGATCAAAATGAACTTAAACGGCCAAATAATCAAACAAATATTGTTTATTTACTTGGAAAGTAAGCCAACTTAAAGCAACATTGGATCAGTCACAATAAAAACTTTTTAAAACTAAATACCCTTGGACATATGATTTTTTTGTTTATTTGTAGTTATTTATTTGCTGGTGTTAAGCATTGTACTTGGATTTTTAATGTTCCATTTTTTGTATTGAATCTTTTAACAACCTTTTATGTGAAATTTTCACATGCACTACTCAATGAACTGAGCTTTTTCCAAATGTTGTATAAAATTGTTTGTTTTGACCACACGCGTAATTGTATAACCTGAATACATGTCAACGATAATGATAAAAACAAACCAAACAATGCGGAAACTCCAACAGCTGACCAAAGTTGGACTTTACCTTGATCGAATAAGTTGCCCATTGGTTCCATTTTCAAACTACTAGTTACATTTATTCGCCTACGAGAAGACTTAAGCCTTTTCATCTTGATCAACATACCCATTTCTCCGCATTTTTGTTGAATCTGCATTACTACTCTAGACAAATAACCTTTGAAGCGAACGGAAATTTGCAGATTTATATTAAACTCCTCTTGAATTTTTTTATTATTATTATTTTATTTATTTATTCAGAGAGATAAATCGTATCTTACACAGTGTTGTTACACCATTTTTAAATTAAAGCTTTTGCAATAGAACTTATCCTCGACTTGCCAAATATCGTTTTCCAAAACGTTGGAAAATCCGCTGCCAAATGAGTCATGGATTATGGCAGATAGTGCTATTTTTGTTCTGTACAAGTTTCGAGAAATTGTCCAAATTGACTACCTTGAAGATCGTAAGTAGATGCATTTGCAACCATCATATCTGAAAGCAGTTTATTATTGATAAGTTTTCAATAGCGTCTTTTAATTTGTCCGGTATATAAAGTTCTAAGAGAAAAAAGTAAAACTGGAACTTTTCCCCAATATCTAGCTTGTACCCATTGTCAAAGAACTCTAAAAAAGTTGGAAATCTACCAAATGCCATACTTTCTGATGAAATGCAACCTTGGTACGTATAGGACAGACAAACCATTGACATAAGAAGTATCCCAAGAAAAATTCGAGGATCTTTATAGTTACAAGAGATTCCGAACAGAGGCCACATGGTATCTAAAGCTTTTACAAAATGCTGACAAACAAAACTATAAACAAGCACTACAACAAGTAAACCAACCCATACCAGAGGGCTCATAGCGGTTAGTATAGAAAAATCAAAAACGGACACATCATAAATATTGACGCAAGCTATTGTTTTATAGAAGACATCATACTCTGCAAGGTATATTTGACTGCGCAAGCCTACAATTTCTAAAGGCATACCTCCATGAAGACTTTCCAATATTATCATATGAGTGAACCAATGTGATGTAGCCCATTCTGAAGATGGAAAATCTAATATGTTTATCGCAACAGTTATGTTGAGTATGTCTTGTGCTTGAGAAAACTGTAAAATTTCTTCTGCATCACAACTACCCAAGGCTTAATTTATTTAGTCCTTTTAGGTTTTGGCTATTCCCAGTAAATATTTTAAGACATGAAGAATAATCGTCCAAAACTAAGTTTCCAGATATTCCAAACGGTATGCCGGCTCGTACACTCAAACCGTATCCTTGACCGTTTAAAAATTTATATGCTTTAAATGTCTCAATCAAAATTAAGATTTCGAGGATACGTGTTAAATTTGTTGTGATTTGGGCAAAAGTAGCAATAAATAAAAATATCCGGGCTACTGCTAGTGTAAAATACAAGTAGCGCATCGAATGGTTCTAGCTTTGACATGTAAACTAAATACGAAAAGGAATATAAATTTTCCCCTGCACCATGGTTAGAATCTAGATCAATTAAAAATATTACGTTTTCACAAGTAGAAAATCCACTATTTTGAATAGCCAGTGCGGTTTCAGCAAAGGTGGTTGTCAGCAGGAGAAAAACTAGACATCCAGTGGTACGCTTTTGAGTAATGGTGAACCTAAAGTATCCTTGTTTAAGTGTAAAGTTATCACTATTTAAAATATTATTGGATATGCTGAGTCCAAAATTTGTGGTCTGAAAATACGAGTACAAGTGTAGTTGTGAGTTTGATTATTTTTCTAAAAGCATAAGTTCCTCTTGACGAACTGGAGCTGACACAATATTAATGAAGCAGTCAGAGTCAATATGCAAAGGTAACTGCGGTAACATTTCTGCAGATATAGTAAAGAAAAACAATTTTTGAGTTCTTACAAAATTAATCAAATAAAAAAATGTCCAAAATTTCATTTTTCCTGATCGGAAAAGCTATAGTTTTTTCTTTCCAAAGCATGTAAACTTTAAAAACCCAAACTTAAAACAGTGATAATCGTACTGATGAATTGTACACATCACTGAGAACTATTTCTAAGAACAGTTTTTCCATATATATTTAAATACTATGATATTTACTCTAACAATCGTTGAGGGGTTCAAAAATTGGTAAAACATTTTTGGAACGTTGATATTTATCGATCTATATATGCGCAATATAACTTTAATAACATGTCACCGCTACCCAAAATGTTTCAAGAAAAAAAAATGGTGTAAAAATTCGTTTGGTAACTGTTTTTTGAAATGGATGAAAATGTATCAAGATTCGTAAAATGTATAAAGTTGAACCCCAGACTGAAGTTAAAAGTATTTTGAAAAACATAACTCTTAAGGAATGTAAATCTGTAAATTATTTTCATAGTTCGCCATATTATAAAAGATGGGAAGTCTGAGAGAAAAAATCAGATTTCAGAGTTTACCAATAATTTTAGTAAATTTTTCAAGCCGCCGTAAATTTGTTTAAAGTAATTTCTTATGTTGTGTTATTTTTGTAGCCCATATTAATAAAAATACCATCCACTACTCTTGAAACGGTTGCAATTTTTTAAACAGAACTTGTAGATTTGTCCACATTATTTTCAAGCATCCTTTACTTGAACTTTCAAAACTCGAAGCCAACGGTTTAACTTATTACTAGTTTAAAAATATTAATAGGACTAACCTGTAAATTGTAGTCAAACACTAAGACTTGAGTTCTTGCAATTGTCAAAAACAAATATTTATTGTAAACATTTGACTCTATTGCAATTCGTTTCATCTTATATTTTTTCTTGAGACAATGGAAGTCAAAAAATTCTGAACAAACTATTTCGAAATCTGAACTACTTTAATGTGTAATACTTCTTTAAACAATGATATTTTATGCCGCAACAAATCGACAAGTTCTGCTAATTGACTAAAAGGTCATGTATGACATTTTTTAGTAACCAAATTTAATTGGTTCGCATCTTCACAACTAGTACGACGAATCGTTGCAAATAAGCTTCAACATTTCTGCATAACAAGACTATTTTCCGTAATTTGGTTACAAACCACCTATATCCTAATCTTACGGAACGTAATATACTTCTCCAAAACTCCAGGATTAAAAATATCATTGCCACGGTAATACCACTACCCAGAAAAACAAATATTATAATAATGTTTCCGGTCATGCTCGGTTTTGTTGGAGAAGGATTTTCGGTATCTATTAAGTCCGACCTATTTATAAACTTAGGCCACCATTCAATCAACCCAGTTTGAGGAATTACAGAGAAATGCTTCAGTATAATTGATGGCACATATGAATCAACATATGAAAAGGACAATTCTGGCCATGTAAATGCATTAACGCTAACATCAGAATGCTTCCCGGACTTTCTAAGCGACCGATGGTAAATTTGGGCCAAATAGTTTGGCAACAACCACGCCGTTTTGTTGCAGTGGTTTATATAATTTACAATTAACTCGTCTTGTTTAGAGTAAATAAGTTCGTTCAAAATATTTAAATATGCGATTCCAAAGTAACTGTAGTCGTCTTTGTTCAACTTAAGGTTGCTTTTTATCAAACCATCGATATTGGAAGAAATTTGTTGAATTGTTAGCACAATCTTTGGGTGGATTTGACTATATTTTCGAGATAGTTGTTTTGTATATTTAGAGTGTTCACTGTATCCATGTGAATGCCAAGCTTTTCCAAGCGGATCATAACGACATATAAGAAATTCATGGTTAGTGTACAAATCTGGTGCACATTTTGTTGCAAACCCAGTTTCTAATATTGTAATCCGGGTAAAAAGAGTAACATTGTCCTCAATAAGATCCTCTACGTTTTTATAAGAAATTTGAAACCGAGGCAAAACAATTTTGTAAACATTTTCACTTTTAAAAGCATTGCTAATGACAACACCTGTAAGAAGTATTCCACTCATGAGAAACCTCATTGCTTTGCTTTTGTCGAAATTTGGTGGAAAGGGGTCACCTTGTTCAAGCAAAACTTTAACTATGGTAAGAATGCAGGTCGGCATGGAAATGGACCTCGTAATATTTGTGTACAGTTTAACTGTTGCCAAGGATAACAGAAAAATGGACATCAGCAATGAGCCCCATAGCTCCCATTTAAAAACTGATATGAACTTTTGAAAAGGAAAAGGCTCGATTCCACGTGAGCCACAGCTTACAAAGTGAAGATTTCCAAACAAATTTTGGACGCGGAATGCGCTATTAAAGTTTTTAGGTTGATCATTAAACACCAACGCCCTGTTCAGAAATTTTGATATACTGGTGTAGAATTTCAATGATTCTGATTGTTGTAATGTGGAGTTTCCCATAAAATGAACAAAAAGCGAAGCATAGCCAAACCCAAGCATATTCAATTTTTCTGAAAAATTCAATTTTACTTGTTTTAGATTCTGTAGAGGCGTTTTTATCTTTTCAGGTTCTTCGCTCATGTAGTGCCAAATAAGGTTTTTTAACTCATACTGTTTACCTTGTATCTCAGATGCATCTATTAAAGTTGGGAACGCTACGAATTTTTGTGATCTTTCTAAAACTGCTATGTGGTCGAATGAAAGATGTTTAAGTTTCAGCGGGTAAATATTTAAGAACTCTAAGCAGAATGGGCAAGGATAAATTATATTTGAACTTTCTATATTGCAGTTGGTATTGGTTTGCGGATTCGAAGGTTTGACATTGCAGCTAACATGAGCACTTATCTTCAAATCATTTATTACGTATTCTACAAAGTCAAATACGTATTTTTTCAAGGCCCATGCAGCCAAAGTAGTCCATTCGTATTCTCTAACACTTGCTTTTGTAGTAATAAGAAGGTGAACAGGTGGCCTCAAGCTTGGTACAACTTTTGATTTTGAAGTTAAGGATCTAGGGAAAATTTCTGTCTGCATTCCAAGTCGGATTATATCCTCAGGCATAAATAAATCTACTTTTATTTCGCATTGAACTGGCCTTGATGAAATAAGAAATTTCGGGACATTTTGGCTAACACAACTGTAGCTTCTTATATCAGTTGGCCAAATTGAATACACTATTTCAAAAATAGAGCAGGGATATTTGAAACTTGGATAGAAAGTTTTCTTATGCCAATTTTGAGTAAAGTTGCCATTCAGCTTAGAAACGGTTCCTTTAGGAATCCAAATCATATTCGCTATGTTGATGATTCGTTTTTTAACTGGGTTAAAATATTTTAAGTTGCCTACACCCAAGTCCATTTGTCTGAGAATGACAGGAAATTCAATTGTTTGGCTAATATCAGAATTTTCAAAATTGTTAATTACAATAAGACATTTGTCTTCAATAAAATGCTGTAGAACTTTGAACAAGTTTGTCACTATTTTAGGCATTGGTTTGATTTTATTCTTTGATCCAGCATCTCTCAAGCGAAGGATGTAATTTGATATTGGGGGTTCTTGGTCCCACTGATAATAACTTCCAAAAACTAATTGGTCCAAAATTGGATCTAATGGAGACATAGAACTCAACAGTTTTGTAGTAAGAGTGTACTTAAACGTAATTGTTCTTCTCTTTTCCCCTTTAATTAGTTTTACATCATGTATAATTATGAGGAGAATGTATAATAGAACTTGGTTCTTGAAATTTTCCATTTTAAGAACTCGCAGTGCTAGGTCACTAGTAAAAAAACCAAAAAAGACATATCGTCAAATTTTGCTTACTTCTTAGGCAATACTTTCTTAGGTTAGGAATAGTATTTCTTGGAGATTTCTTGCTCAGTCCTTCTTGAACTTTTTGCTCAATAACTCAGTAAAATTTACACATCAATAATTCATTTCTAAAATTTGGTAATATTTAGTCTGAATAAAGTTTAGTTGAAAAAAATAATTTCTCTGTAAAATAATAAAATATATTTTGCTTTTAAAGGGGTAAAATTTCAACCCTAATTTTAAAGGCTTTTATCAATCTTTTTCCTTATGCCAGAAAAGTTTGATTTTTTTTGGTCTAACAAGTATTTAAAGTTTCGGAAACAATAATTTATCAATAAAAATTAGTATTTTGACTTTTTAGAGAGCCTATGAAATTTAAAAAAACGTTTATATTCTAACTTACCTGAGTAAGGTGATTAAAAGCAATGTAAATTCGTGTGATCCTGGTTTATCTAAAGTTCAAGTCAATTATGCTCAGAGGTATGGTAAGGGTAAGTTTTTAAGTTTTCCTTTCTTTTTTATGGAAAATTCCAGGTTTTCTTGGTTGTTATTAAATGGATTTTTATGATATTTATTCAACAAATAAGTTCAAAAGTAAATTCATTTTTTGCGGATTTAAAAAACACATTCCCTCTGAATACCCCTGCACTGGTGTGATTTATCTTGTCTTATAACTTTATTGTTTTGTTAGAAAAGGAATTTATTATAATGTTGGTTGTTACTTTCGTAGCTCCATTTTTTACCTCGCACGTCTAAGTTTATTATTGATAATATTTCATTTGATACGAGCCTTACAATTTGGCTGGTATACTGAATTAATAATTTCATCGAAGAAGATAATCATAAACAAGTTACCGCATTATTTATTTCATTAGAAAGATTGCAAATTTCCAGCTATTTCTTGCACCTGATAACATTACATATGTATGTAAGCTTGAAAGTAAGATAGATGGGCCTTTTGGTATCCTCCTTATTGAAATTAGCTGACCATCAGATTAAAGTACCTTAAAACGAGTTATAAAACACATTTGTTAGACACATTAGCATAATTGACTGGCTAAACATTGAATAAACCACCTTCATACGTATTTCCAATGGTAATATTTTTTGAAGAAATAAGACTAAATTTCATCAAGTAAAATTAATATGTTGGTCATTCGTTAAACGAAATACAAAAGCATTAACATAATGGACATATAAGGTGTTTGTCTGTAGTTGATTATAATATTTTTTTCGCAAAAAAAAAAAAACATCAGATGCATAATAAAAGATCAACTACAAAAATACCAACTAAAAAATTTCAACTAAATTGGTACACACCAAATTAACTTTAGTATCAGATCGGGTGCACGGCAACCTAATGGATTATCGGAATTAATTATCATTATTGAAAAATTACAAATACTTGTGAAATTACCACGATTCATTCCTTTTAGTACGACTCGAAAAAATCTTAATTCCGATCTATCCGATTCCGAAATATCAGACAAAAATGAGAAACAAAAATTATACCCGCCATGTGAATTCCAAAAATGATTGATATGTTTCAATGTTTTATAAACGCTTTCATGTGGCGTCGATCGTTTGGTTACCCGTATTGTCTTGCTCTAAATTTTGTTTTAGATAAAGTATAAGTTATGCATTTTTTAATAAATATTCTCTTGGTTCAATGACAAATTTAAATTGTTTAGTTATATCGTTGTAAAATAATGTATTTAAAAATGTACTGATACCGATATAAAATAATCGGGAAGTTGTTATATGCATAGCATAATGATGTATGTAATATATGAGCTTATTTGTGTAGAAATTCTGTATATGTGATTTTTTAAATCAAGTTGTTAAACCAAACATTTAGCTTTATGTACATCGTGCTGTAATATTTAAATAAATATACCCAGCAAAAATACCATTAGAGAGGAATACTACTTTTTTTTAAATGAAAAACCTATGCAATCGCAATACAATCGTCCTGTGGAAGTAAAATATTTTTAAGCTCTGAGTCAAAACTTAAGCATAATTGAAAAAACGGCCATATCTTAGAAATGACTACTGATATCTGCATGAGATCTTGACCAAATGCTCCTTACTGGAGGCTCTATTGATGCAATAGAAGAACATGGAATATACCCTATTACAAGGTGGCGGCGGTGGCATGGTTGGATTTATAAATGGCGATCTATGAAAATATTTTACCGATTTATATTCCTTAAGAGTTTTGTTTTTCAAAATGCTTTTAACTTCAGTCTGGGGTTCAACTTTATACGTTTTATGAATCTTGATATATTTTCATCCATTTCAAAAAACAGTTACCAAACGAATTTTTACAACGATTTTTTTTTTCTTGAAACATTTTGGGTAGCGGTGACATGTTACCAAAGTTATATTGCGCATATATGGATCGATAAATATCAACGTTCCAAAAATGTTTTACCAATTTTTGAACCCCTCAACGATTGCTAGAGTAAATATTATAGTATTGAAATACTTATGGAAAAAATGTTCTTAGAAAATGTTCTCAGTGATGTGTACAATTCATCAGTACGATTATCACTATTTTTCGTTTGGGTTTTTAAAGTTTATATGCTTGGGAAAGAAAAAACTGTAGCTTTTTCGATCAGGAAAAATGAAATTTTGGACATTTTTTTCATTTGATTAATTTTGTGAGAACTCAAAAATTGGTAGAGGCTGCGAGCTTGTCTTGTAGAAAATTTTGCAAAGGGTTTTAATTTACGTGGGCTGTATTTACATACATTCCTATTTTGATTGCGACAACCGTAAAAATTTGTCTACATTATTTTTAAGCATTTTTTTAATTTTTTGTAATTTACAAGTCTGCTAATTGTAGACTAAATGGATTAAAGTTGGTATTAAATGATTATTTTTATTACTTTATTATCAAGTATTACTTATTATTCGTAATTAAGCTAGATTTAGAAACTTTGAATATGGTTAAATTTTGAGTTATTTTCAATTTTTGCCGCACAACCGTACTAAAGGAAATATTTTACTGACATGCATATATAGAAGACAAAATTATTCTTCAAATTGTGAGTTGTTTAATATCGACTATCTCCTTTTGGAATAAATTCTGAGTAAAACCTAAGCATAATCGAAAAAACGGCCATACCTCAGAAATGACTGCATGAGATTTTGAACAAATGCTCCTTACTGGAGTCTCTATTCATGCAATAGCAGAACATGGAATATACCCTAATACAAGGTGACGGCGGTGGCATGGTTGGATTTCGTCTGAGTCAAAACCTAAGCATACTTTTTTTGATCATGTTTCCCAAAGAGAAGCTATTATTTCGCCGTACCTTCGGGCACCTTTATCACTTTATCAGTACCTTCGGGGCATCTTGGTTAACTGTAGTGCAACTTAGGATATGCTAGTAGCGGGCATGAATGCTTTGCGGACGGACGACGAACGGACGACGCACATCAAAATCTGATGAATATTATATACGCCTGTGCATAAATAATTTAAAAAATACATACTACTAATTATAAAATTTGTATCGCAAGTCTCCCCATTAAAGTTGCACCGCTTAATTTCGATATACTATTTTTTTAATATTATTAGAATGAACATGGCACATCTGCTTAATTAACATATAAAATACTTTTTTCAATAAAATACCTCACATTCAATTTATATGTTTGCATTGCTCTGCTGCTTTGAATTTACTTAAACTTTAGAATTAAACTAAAAATTAAAAAGAGAGGGTTTTTGAAGTAGGAAGGAAAGTAATTCGACATGAATTGTAGGTGGACGACTTCAGTGGTGTATTTATTGCATATGTTTGCAATAATGTATGAGGTAACAAATACGTATTTTTTGCATCGCAGTGTAGCATTGGATACAATATGAGTGTATTGGGGATGAAGGTGAGCTAAAATGGTAAATACACAATCCATTAAGATTCAGTTATTCAATTACTTGGTGCTTGTGTTTTATAGCATTACGAAAAGATGATTTTATTTTGCCAAGAGTTCTCAAATCTTGGGTGTATTTGCCAAGCCTTGAAAAAATTATGATATTTACCAAGGGTCTCGAAATCCAAATCAACGTATCATAAGGTTACGCGAATAGAGCATGTTTTTTTGAAACGGCAAAAAATTTCATAGTTTCCAAAATATATACGTATGACTATATATTATATATACATGTACTTATATATACTTCTTCCATGGCAATTCAACACTTTTTACATTGGCTTGGATCAAGTTTTTGAAATTTTTCGGCCAGAATAAAATATATCACCAATTATATATTTCCTATGTACCGGCCAACAAGGGAAGCGGTACATAGGAAAAAAAGTTGTTTATTTTTGATTTTCAGCAGTATTCGCGTCACATATTGCATAGCATTTGGATAAAAATTTTCTATTGTGATTTAGCCCGTTGGTTTTGTAATTGAACATTAAATGCCATAATGGGAATCGGACCCATTTGTCTTGTATTTGATAATGAATGGCTAAATTCTAGCTGAGTAAGGAAATTACAATCATCCGATCATACAAAAAAATGAGTGAATTATAACAATGCATCTGTAATGATCTGCGCGGCTTAAATGATCTAAATCTACATATAGCCAATTGATTAGCATGAATAAACAAGCTCAGACACTCTTATTAATCCGGATAATACCAGTGACGCACGTGTAATTAGAGCCGCCACATAAGAAGTGTTAAAGTATTGGGCGTCAATGCCAATAAAAATTAATGTTTGTTCACAGTCGTTACTAATTATTGCTATTGTGCCTGTAGACTGTAGACAAGTGGAGTATCGAACAAAAATTCCTTTACACATTAATATCCTGCTTTTACGCAAATTACATTATTTTGCGAGACTACGACAAGAAAGATGATTTTCTTGGTTTTGCAAATTTAAAGAAATATGTAATCAATCACTGAATCTGGAAAAGTACAAAAGAAGTTGACTTTTTTTCAAGTAAAACAGTGCGACGTATTAATCTAAAATCTTACATCATACCAGTTAGTATCAGAGCAGAGAATAGGTTTTTAAGTGATATCTTCACATATTACTCTATGTAGCATTTTTGACAGTAAGAGAAATATTTTCGATAAAAAATAAGAAGGTCCAAGTAGCAATTACATTCATATTCCTGACTTCTGCCTGACATGCAACTAGACACTACAGTAGCAAAGCGTTAGCAATAGCATGGATTGAAATAAGAAAGCTTGCTAATTATTTCTCAAAACCATGTGCATGTAGCGTGGATTTAAGGCGCTCTGATCCATCTTTCTTGTTCTAAACGGTGCAGTGCAGTGAGATGAAAAAGAGTTATAAGAACAAGACACGACAACAAAAAACGTTCAGTGCACAACGTATAATTATATGAATAATCTTGTTATAGGTATTCTTGTATGATGCTCTCTGGATAATTTTTTAAGATATTAATACAGGAGCAAAAAAACCTCTGCTAAAATTTTAAGCTAAAGGCATAATGGTGGTATAACAAGAGAACCGCAAAAAAATCATTCACTTTTGTTTTAACCTGTGGTGGAAGAAGTACGAAGTGCATGTGTACTGTGAATTGACTGGCGTCTTTGTCAAATCTGACTAAGTTGCTGGTATCCTGTATCTATTGTGAAGTACAAATGTAACATTATCAGTGCTTGAAAACTAAGTTAAAAAAGAAGAAATTGTGGAAGTTTGGGGTAATTTAAGTTTGTGTTCGTGTTAAAAAGTCCAAAAATCAAGCATCATCATGAATGCAGACCCGTTGCTGGAAGATTTGATGGACCAACTTGGTATGAATTTTTCATAAAACTATTACAATCAATGCATTAAATAAAATATTCCTGAATTAAATAGTTTTCATGAAGCCCATTTATTCATCATGTATTTTCAACGTTTTTATTGCAAAACAGGAAGTTGGGGCAAATATCAATGGAAGCAACATATTCTACATTTACTCACTGGGTTTTTAGCTGGTATGCATATGCTATCCTTGTCATTTGTGGCACCGACATCTCATCATCGGTAAGACTTTTTTTGGCACATTCGATTCTTCTCTGGAGCTGGAAAGCATGTTATATGTTATTTTTAGATGCAGGAAAAACACAATGCTTTTTCGAAGTTATTTTTAGATTTGTTTGATTTGAGAAAACAACAGTGTTTCACAATTACATGAAATGTTTTTTCATATTATGAAGTTTCGATTTTTGACAACGTTTATTATGATGATGGACCTTTCAGGTGTTTCATAGAAGACATTGATCTCAATACGACAAGTTCATCTGAAGACGATGTGTTCAACCGTACATTTCTGGAAAACTACATTCCGCTAAAGGACAACGGAGAACTAGCTTCTTGTCATAAGCTGGCTGTACCATTTGATCCTGATTCTGAACACGTTTCTTGTGATGGTCAGTTTGTCTATGACAAATCGATTTACAGCCAGTCCAGAGTTTATGAGGTACATGCATTTAAAATTAAACTAGTATTACCATTTTGTTCTAAGATTCAAAGCTATACACACATAACTTTTTTACTTTACGCCTTTCCTTTTAAAACAGTGGAACATGGTTTGCGAAAACAAATGGGAACGGGCTTTGATACAGTCAATTTATGTGTAAGTTTCATATAAAAAATATTCAAACAGGTTTTTTTTGCTTTAAATTAGTCTATTTGATCATAAAAGTTGCATCTCTAATATGTGCATTTTATTAGGTTCGGCGTGTTCAATGGAGCTGTGATCAGTGGAGCTTTGTCAGACAAAATAGGAAGGAAAAAGATTTTGTGCTTGTCTGCCATATTCCAGTTTGTTTTCGCATTGGCTGGAGCCTACATATCAAATTACGCCCTTTATTGCTTTAGTCTCTTCGTTTATGGCTTCTTTGGAAGTGGAGGAGCTTATGTCACTGTATGTCATTTATTTATTTTTAAAAGATTGCGCTTTTTTATGCATTATAGAATATCTGTGGATGTGGAAAGTTATTCGAGACCAAAATGTTTCAATTTTCAAAACATTTTATTTGTTGTTTCTTTTTCAGGGTTTCGTGTTGAGTGAGTGCAAAAACGATGCTAAATTATTACCAACTCTACTATTATAATTCAAACTTGCTCATGCAAAAAAATCAGAAAAGATTGGATAATGATGATGTATGCATGTTAATTAATTGCAAACTTATTTTTTAGCGATGGAACTGGTAGACAAATCAAAACGAACATACTGTGGGACAGCCTTTTCTGCAAGCTTTGCAATCGGCGTTTGCTTCGTCGCATTGTGGAGTTACTTAATACGTGATGTCACGATGCTGCAAACAGTTTTCGCACTTCATGCACTTTTACTCTTCGGACACTTTTGGTAAGACTACCATAAAAAGTGAAGCGCTAATTGGTTTTATGCATATGCATGCGCATGTATTATGTAATCCTAAAACGTGACGTACCGCGTACGCAGTTGCAATTGTTGTGAGCTGTAAAGAAGTGTGACTTCCTAACTAACACGGGTGCAATTTATTTTACATTTGCCTATTTTTAGTACAATCGCCATTAATCAATTAGCAAATGACTGAATGTTGCATAATAAGCATGCTTGTTTCATGTTTATGTATTTACAATTAAAACTATTGTTTGCCTCGTGTTATGATTTAGGTTGATGGATGAGTCTATTCGCTGGCTATGGAGTCAAGGCCGTATTCAAGAAGCCGTTGCCATTGCTCGAAAAGCATGTAGGACAAACGGAATATCTTTCAACAATAGTTACGAAGGGAAATATACCGAAGCTGCGTCAAATAAGATGTCTGAAGACACGTCTTATGGCCTAAGTGATCTTTTCAAAACACCCAATCTCCGGTTCAGGGCGATAAACACGGCATTCCAATGGTTTGCAGTTGCACTTTGCTTTTATGGCTTGGCTTTCAACACAGGAGCCTTACCTGGAGATCCATACTTTGTATTTTTCCTTGCCGGAATTGCTGACTTACCAGGTCATCTTGTTGTCGTTTTGATTGTGGATAAAACAGGAAGACGAGCTCTAAATACGGCATTTTTGTTTATTGGTGGAATGGCTTGCATAATCACAACATTTATCCCAAGAGGTATTGCATATACAGGAAACATTCCACTTTAATTTAGTAAAATAATGCCCATTAGCACACATTACTACACATTTTTTATGATTTTGTTCGTAAGGTCTAATTGTAACCACAATTGCGATGATTGCTAAAATTGCAATGGCCGGATGCTTTGCGGTGATATACAACTACACTGCTGAATTGTTTCCCACAGTGGTCAGAACCTCAGCCGTTGGTCTGTGTTCAATGGCAGCTAGATTTGGTGGCATGCTTACCCCACAAGTTACTCTACTTGTAAGTAGCATTAGCTTCACATAAAAATTATTTATCTGTTCTGTCGGTATCGTCTTTTGGTTTGTAGTAATTACGTAATTCAATTATTTTTAATGTTATCTTAGGATTCCTTGGACAAAAGAATACCCACTTTTATCTTTGGCGGCATCGCAT
>JAQIWN010002757.1:0-14836 GCA_034699025.1 Entomobrya cf. arborea Gr-Col-00668 | reverse complement strand
CAAATGTTGTCTGCAGTCCATCTTCAAAAGTGGGCACTCCTCGTTCCACAGCGAGACGCCGCTGGCGTGGACAATCTGGTCAAAACGATGACCAAAGTGGGAAGCCCACTCAACATGAAAGTGAGCAATCCCAGCGATATGTAAGTCAAGTATTCGGAGTAATTTATATTTTTATAATTATCCATATTCTGTTTGTTTTAATCAACTTCTTTTCTGTGACACTTCCATTAGCATCAAGTTGACTGATACTCGTCCGCAGACCTACACTCGCCACATCGACGAAGTGACAAAAAGGAACCCCGAACTGCAGATGCTTTTTGTTGTGTTACCAAACAACAAGCTGGACCTGTACGCGTCCGTGAAGAAACGTTTGGCGGTGGACTTGGGGATTCCCAGCCAATGCTTCCTTTCCAAGAATGTGACGTCCAAAGGACTCATGTCAATTGCCACCAAGGTGGTGGTCCAGATGAACGCCAAGATGGGAGGAGAGCCCTGGACTATTAAGCTGCCACTCAAAAACACAATGTTTGTTGGCTTTGATGTGTACCATGGGGCGAAGGGGAGCAAAGGGGGAAGTATCGGTGCCATGGTGGCCACCCTATCTCACCAATTCACAAAGTACTTCAGCACCACCTCCACCTTCCACACCAACAATGACTTGGCTCAGAACATGCGAACAGACATGGCCAGTAAGTCAACCACTTCAATTTATTGTTTAGCATTTTATGAATATGACTAATTATTTGACTGAGACTAAATTAACTTGCATTTATCTCTCTCTTGAACAGAATGTCTGAAGGCGTATCAGGAGGAGAACAATGGTGTTCTGCCAGAGCGAATTATCGTGTATCGCGATGGCGTTGGCGAAGGGCAACTCCAGCATGTTTACGATGTGGAAATCAAGGAGGTTCAGGTAACTTTGATCAATTTATGCAACATAAATATTAATTTATTCTTAATTTGATTTCATAACCTAAGGTAAACTAAATGTTATGTTTTTTCTTTTCTATCCATAATAACAGAAAGAACTGGTGAAAGTGTACCAGGCCGCTGGTCAGCTTCCAACAAATCTAACGTTCATCGTGGTGAGCAAGCGAATCAACACTCGGGTTATCCTGGCAAAGCCACAAGGTTACGACAACCCGCCACCAGGATGTGTAGTTGACTCTGTGGTCACTCTTCCAGAAAGGTAAACAATTCCAAATTCAATTGGACACTGAAATGTTCGTTGTGATTCTTATTTCTAAAATGCAATGTATTTAATTTTGTAATTATGTTTCTCTCGTTGAATAGGATGGACTTTTATTTGATCTCGTGTGCCGCCAGACAAGGTACCGTGAGCCCTTGCTCCTACAACGTCCTTCACGATGACAGTAACATGGAGCCAGACCGAATCCAGGTCATCACGTACAAGCTTTGCCACATGTACTTCAACTGGTCCGGCACCATCGCAGTGCCAGCTCCTTGCCAGTACGCTCACAAGCTCGCCTTCCTCACCGGGATGGCCTATTCTGGACACGCCAACCAGAAACTCAGCAAACTTCTCCATTTCTTGTAACTTAACTACTCCAGCCTTACAACTTGTCATTATATTTTTCTAAACATGATTGTCCTTCAATAAATCTTGTCTTTTCTTGGTTCCCCGTAAAACCCATGCTGCTATTTTTTACACCAGTTATTTGAAATTCAGCATCGCATCAATTTCTCATCATGATTTGCATCCAATTGCAAATATAAAATACAATCCTTGCATTGAAAACTTTTTGTCCAAATCATAATTGATACAACGCTGCTGTAATATTCACCGATTATTCATATGCTCTTATTACGCACTTTTCGAAAAGGATTAGAGTACCCATGAAATGCCAATTTCTTTCTGTACAACCAAAGATGACTAGCTAATAAAATGTTATAACAGTTAATTAATGTTAGCAGCATCACACACATACGTTCTCTTCCTAATGCACAATTCTACTTTCACTGCACCACCGCCAGCTCCATCCACTTTGTTACTTTCTTACTTTCCCAAATATATGTGGAAATCTGTTTCACCAAAAATATTTTTTTGGCTATTAATTATGCACATACTGAATCAAGAATCAAGCTTTCCCCATTGTAAAGAAACTTAAGTAATAAATATCATTTAAATATTAATACTTATTTTGTTTGCTGACATCTTAATTATGTTATAGCGTTCTTGCTACTTGCTATTCTACTTTGATTCTCTTGACGCTTCTTTTTACCCACGACTCTACGACAAACATTACTTACTTCCTCATCATGAGCATTTCTTGCAGAAAATTTCAAAATTACATCACAAGCATTAAATTAAATCGCAGTAAGTTATTATCAATTCGTTCAACGTACTCGTAAGTCAAAGTTAACAAAAATGTATTTTGCCATTATTAGCTAAACAAACTAACTTTTCCTCAAACTCCATTCCTCTTCACAGCCCCCCAACCGATTTTTCCACTTCCACATAGAAAAATTACCACAACCCAATCTTTCAATGCTCTCACCAACATTCCCAGTAATAACTTCTGGTCACTGAATTCTAAGGAAACCCCTCTTCCGCTTACGCGTCCTCACTACCTTTCATGCAAACTCCTTATTTCCATAAACACTCCAGCTAGTAAGATTATTTAAATTCTTAAAATAGATCGTCAAGAGTTTGCTAATACTTATCTTATCAATAATATGTGAAAACGCAATAGTCAATGTGGTGTCTACTTTGTGGCGAATGCACTTGAGCGAGAAATGAAATGAAGCGTCCTTTGTTTGTTTGGTCTTCAGCTTCAGTCTTGCTCTAGACTAAAAAATCTTTACCGTTCGGTTTCGGTCTCGGCCGTCCAAAAATGCACAGTTAACCTAATGAAATACATAGAGAACTCGTGGATCCAATAAGAAAAAGCATCTTCGCAGTGTGTTGTGAACGTGGACCATGACGAATGAAAAGCATGAAGTATGGTTACGTAATAGTAATGATAATGATGAGTGAGTATAATTGACATGCCAATATTTTGTATCGGATATTTAATATTAGTCCGTTGCTGTCATTTCCACAAAAGCAATGTACACTTTTTGTTAAAGAAGCATTGCATGCATTTGAATGAAAGTATAATATTAAACATGATTAAGGCATTATGATTTTTTATTGAAAAGTTTTTTCAAGGACTTGTAAGTATACTTTTCTTTTGTTGAATTCAAGTGTAGCAGGTTATAACTTATAAGGTATGTGTGGCATTCCTGAGAAAAACTTCCAGAGTTACGAAACGTTTAACAAAATGGGCGCTCGGTTCCAGTGCAGAAGAAAATAAGAAAACAAGAGCCGAAGCCCACCAACTTCCATTATTCTTAGCGGTGGTTGTGTGTGAGTTAGGTGTTTTAATACTAGTGGCGTTAGATGACTTCGCACCAGGGGTTTTGGTTGAATCCACTGCGCGCTTTTCACGAACAAGATGAATGAAGCTAGTCGTCTGGTGCACTGTTGAAATGAAAAGAAAAATATTATGTGATAAGAGTTTAAATAAATAGAATGAGTATCTTTTAATTTATTAAAATTGAAAATGTTTACTTGAGTTTGGCACTTACTTAATACCATCATTACCACTGTAATGGAGAAAAACTTAGAAGAATACTTGCGAATTGATTTATAGAACATTTCTACTGGGAAGTGGGAATCTAAATAGGATGGAGAAAATGCAAAAAAATGGCAACAACTGTTTTCTTCGTTTGATGGTTGTTCTGTAAAATAAATCGTAAGAACTTTCTACGGTAATGTTGAATGAAATAAAAATTATCTTAAGTCAGTTTAGAAAGTTCGTTACATTTTTTTGGATGGAGAAAAGTGAAAGTGTGGATTTGTAACATTTGAAGGATAAAATGCATTCATTCAAATAAAACAATTAGACAATCGTTTTTCATCTATTTTTCATTGTAAGCCTAGCTTAGTAATAATAGACATTATTTTTTAAAGAATTCAAAACTTTTTGAAGACAAGAAGAAAGAGAATTACTTCGATTGTATAGAGCAGCACATTGTATGAATAATTGTAGTTCTTATTCACATTTCATTTCAGTATTTATGCAGGACGGAGCTTATATAAAACGCAGTACGATAAAACCGCTGGATGGTGTATGGCGCCTTAATAATAACGCGAAATAGCATGTCTCTTGTGTTCTTTGTATATACTAAATGCTAAAATTATTAGTTGATGTCTGATGACTAATGAACTTAATTAGAATAAAATTGCCATTGAAATCGCGATAAGAAAATCTGTTTATCACAACCCAACCAAAATGATTTTGCAATGCATACTGATGCATACCTCGAATTCGAATGATGGCTTCGGTTTTTGGTTTAGCATAAGCTTTTAGCATGTTTCCAGGTGCCACGTAAATCTTGACTAACTTTTTTTGCGACGCAATTTCTCATTTCAGTCTTGACGTGAACTGCTAGTCGACCACTCTACTCTCTCAAACTAAAACTAAACGTATCATGACAGTACTAAACCAACCTTAATTTTGCATCGAGTGACATGTCAAGTAGTAACATACAACCTTCATGTAAGGTTCATCTTCATCTTGATATAGGATCAGGCAAGATAATACGCAATTACGCATGTTTTTGTTTCGTTCTGTGTACTCAGTCTAACATTCAGATTTCAGACCTCACAAAGAGCCCCCGATTGCAATAACTTTTTACACTGCGTTCCACCCACGTTTGGTATTTTTCCCATCGCGTCGTCAGGTCAGAATCGATTAGCTGAATTTTGATTGGCTTACACTAAAAAAAGCATAGCTATTTTGGGTGGCCTTGCAAAATAAAACCGCTTCATGAAATTGTCGACAGTCGACACGCAAAATATACAAAACCAACGGACAACATATCTATATTACGTTGCCATTAACTGTAACTTTCTCGCATTCAGCATTGTCCATTGTCCCAAATGAAATGAAGTAATTTCGCAATTGTATAGTAATTTAAAATATAGATAGAGAACATTCTCGCGCGTTTTACTTTTACGCGAAGAGTTTAGCTGATCGACCGTCGACCGACCGTCGTCTTGGGTACGTTCGAAAAACGTTTTAGAAATGAAAAACGTAGTTCGATCAGCAAAAATAATAGCATGAGCACGATACGATTTTTGGTGTTTGAGGCAGGCAGGTATACATTGTTCATGTTTCTGTAGTCGACGGCGGCGGCTATAGCATCATATATCACCATACTCTATAGGTTTCATTTATATGCTTAGCCGACGCCGAAAACTACGGAAACATGGACAATGTATAGATGATTGGTAAAATGAGTTACGTTTACGTTACGTAAAAAAGTTGAATTGAAAGTTGGGGAGAAGAGTGAAAGTAGAGTAATGGGTAGGATTTGAGAAAGAGGTTCCTAATTCTTGCGTAAAAATATTTAACTGTCAAATAATTGATTATTGATTAGCTTTTTAGTAATGAATAGTAAATAATAATATTCTGTGGTGTTTGCTGTCTTGTTTTGTTTAGATTAAAATACTTGTCTGTTGTTACATGATCGGACATTTAGCAGTAGGGCGTTGCAAGGAGAACCGTAATAAATTACGTAACCAGTGATCATTTTGGCAAAATATTATCCTACTCTTTACGCTGATTATCTCAAACGGAGATCAGAGACTTTTTATCAGTGACCTTTGTAGTCAAGCGGCTAAGGTAAGTAGCGTTAAGAACTTAACAGTTAGTTTTTGTTCTTTATTTATCATCATTATGCTTCAATTTATTTATAGTTGGAATTTTATCAAATTATAATATTTATGATGATTTTTTTATATTGCTTCTGATATTTCAGCTTAAAGATGTTGTACAACGCAGTGCTTCGGAATTACGGCTCACAGACATTACTGGGTCGGGTGTTTCTCTATAGGCTGGAAGATGTTCCAAGGAGAGATTGGATGATTGAGTATCGTGGAAGCATCATTAACAGGAATACTGATCTGGCAAGCTTATTCGTAAGCAATAAGGAGCCCCTCCATTTAGTCAAGTTACATTTGCTTGAGGACGAGAAAGTTGTCCGTATTTCAATTGACTGCAACAAAGAGCGGAAGATAATTGCAATTCCGGTGAAGGAGGATACAACTGTTGAAATGTTGAGAGAGAAGATTCAAAAGGCAGAAGGTATACCCAAGGATAAGCAAAGATTAGAGTACTGTGGCGAACGTTTGGATGGGGAAAAGATGTTGACGGACTACGATGTCGATTCATGCGATGTCATCGAGCTTAGATTGCCTCTGTTTGGGGGAGGAGTTAGTGGGGGTTTCCTAGCGGTCGACATCGAGAGACAACAAATCAAGGGTCATTGTATACCAGTTCAGGAGATTTGGCAAATGTATGATTTGGGAATAAACATTTATGGCAAATGTCCAGAAGCAAACTGCTGCTCTAAGAAGTCCAAATCGCAGGAGGTTGCAATTAACATGAAGTACGGAAGACTTCGACTGGAGGTAGGGAAATGCAATTTTCCATGCTCGGCGTGCAAAACCGGTTCGATCACACCCACCAACTTTCTGGTGACTCGAGGGCGGGCATTGTTCCGTTACAAGAAAGCTGGAGTTAGGGAGAAAGTGAAGAATGTGTTGTTGGAATCTTTTGGAAGTTTTGACGAGTATAAAACGTTCGCGGACCCAACTATCTCGAACCAAATGACCCGGTATGACTTCATCGAAATCACAACTGTGGGGATAGAGTCTTCCCCGTTCCATTGTGTTACCTGCAACTTTGCAATTGAGGAGAAGGAGGTTGTACTTAATTGTGGTCATGCCGTGCATCCGAACTGTGTTGAATACAATGCTGTGCAAAGGTACCGTCGTGAGTGTAGAGTTTGCAATACGAAGTGGTGTGCACAGATTCCAGACGATGACTCTGATTCTGGCTTGAATGGGGTTGACGACGACTACGTAAATGTCCTGAACGATCCAACGTCTGCGGCACAGGATGAGTGGAGATCCGAGTATGAAGAGATGTGTCATGGACAGTGCATGAGGCTGAAGAGAAAAGTGACTTGGAACCTGAATGATGGGCGCGTTACCCGTTCAAAACCTGCTGAAGACAATTAATCAACTTCATTTCCTGGTAACCTCTGAAAGTAAATTACCTTAAAGGTATACATGTTGTTAAATGAATTTACTATTAACCGTGTTAAAAGGGTAAAATATCTGATAGTGTTGGTATTGTCAACTTGGCAAACGTAATGATGATAAATGAAATGTGTGCGAATTGAATTGATGTAACCCATTACCTTACTGTTCAAATGAATTATTGTTTAAAGGATGAAATGTCTAATTGTAAGTATTGACATGATGTATTGATGATAAATGTGTACGAATTGAATTTATATGACCCGTTACCTTTTTGTTCAATTGAACTTTACTAAATAAAATATTGTAAGAATTAATCTTTTAATTGTCACTTAAAAATTGTGGTATTATTTTAGAATGAGCATTGCGCAAAATATTCATTTGTCTCGTAAAAGGTGAATCAATCATTTAATAATTGTACATTAAGTTTGTAACATAATCGTAGGACTTTTGTCCGTTAACTTTTAAGTACTGCTAGAAACGCTCGATCGTTTGTTACCACTTCTTCACCTACCGCATAATTTGTGCAAACAGCAATCATTGTTAGTCCAGAAAGTTTTCATACGTGAGCTCAGTATGGCATTTGTTAGTAACACCGTTAGTTTTTTAGTATACTTTGTTTTCCTTGTATTGTTCTTTAGTACAACCAACCAGTCTTGATAAATAATCTTTTCATTACACCTTGTACAATAGGTGTATACGGTGCGGTGGTGCATGTGTTCATCTTTATTTTGACGCATCTCCCACGTAATCTTAATCTGTACTAACAACACGATTTCATTGCAATCTGTGTAATCCTTTTTCCATATCTAAAGGTCAAGTTAAACCAAAGGTCAGTCTTGAAAATAAAGAAAACATTGTCTGGCCTTTGGGTAATATCTGTACACCTACCTGGTAATTAGGTGGCCAAGCAAGGTATCCTCTTTTGGTTTTTAAGTATCCAGCATGCTTGGTTTATGATCAGTAGTACTGCTCACATGCTCTACATCGCTCGCATTACATTGCGTTTTTTAGGATCGATCTTGATCCTCGTCTTTTCTCTGCTATTCCAGAATTTTGTAGAAGACAACCGCAATACCATTCGCAAGCACACAGTGGATCTTGCACGTAAGTATATTTAGTGCTTGCGCTTGCAAAATATCACAACAACTACTTAATATTCTTTTGTCAGTTTCTGGCAGTTGACATCATAGACAGTTAAATCAATAATTATTTTTAGCTGTCTACAAGGTTTGCTGTCAAATCTCAAACTCAATAGTTTTAGATTTTCAGTTTTAGTCTAGTATTTAAACTTGCCCGGTTATAATAACTTTTAAGTGTGAAATTACCTTCTATAAAAATATAGTGCAAACAAATTAATGATCTCATTTTACTAACATTTTTACTAACTCAACTGAAGTAATTGCTGCAACGGGACTGTACGTTAGTTAATAAATAATCAGGTAAGTGACAGTTATAATAAAACTTTTTTAGACAGAAAATGAGTAGTTGGAAATTATAGAGAAAGTTGTGAGCTTTAGTTGATTTAACTTGTTTATTTTGGTGTTGTTAGTTAAAATGGAAGGAATGGTGGCTGAGGATGTTGTCAATGACAGCGAAATACTTAAACCTTTGATTAACGAGAAGTGCGTGGATGTTTCCAAGGAGACCAATGGAAAGGTGTACAAAGAAATTTTGGAAGCCGGTGATACCGCACCGGGAAGTCAAGCAACTGATGGATGTGAAGTTTCTGTTCATTACATTGGAAGTCTTCCTGATGGAACAATATTTGATCGGAGTGATACCAGGGGAAAGCCATTCTCATTCATTGTTGGCGAAGGTGAGAATGACTGGCAGTACTAAATTGTAGTTTTGAGTTTGACTCGCAATTTATTATTGTAACCTTTTTTTTCTGTCGATTTAGGCTCGGTTATTAAAGGATGGGAGCAAGGAATCCCAACCATGACCAAAGGTGAACGGGCGAAGTTGTACATTCATCCAGACTACGGATATGGGGCCAACGGCTCCGGACAAATTCCAGGAAATTCACCCTTAATTTTTGAGGTATAGCAAATTAATTTTGCAGTGAGCATTTCGGTATTGTCAGTCGTTAAATGGAATATGATAACGTAACTTTATTTGATTATTTAGGTTACCCTACTTGATTTCAAACCAGAAGACCTTACCAGCTCCAAGTCTGGAGCATTGCTGCGACAAAGGCTGCAGGCTGGGAAGTCAAAATATCTTAATCCTAATGATGGCTCTACAGTTACAGGTCGGTATATTTGCACTTCGCATCATGTAAACTAACGATGCATATACAATTCTGATAATATAATCATGGGTGATATGATGGGTGATCAAATAAAAAGTTCTCAACTGGTTTGTGTTTATTAGTGACCTTAAAGGGTGAGTACCAAGGGAATGTCTTTGATGAGCGGACGGTGACATTTATCTTAGGAGAGGGATCTGAGGCTAACATTCCATACGGAGTTGAGAAGGCATTGTTCAAGTTCAGTGAAAACGAAAAGTCCCTTCTTACCCTTGGACCTAAATATGCTTTTGGATCGGCTGGATCTAAAACGTTCAACATTCCACCAGATGCAACGGTCCAGTATATTGTTGAGCTGCAAAGTTTTGATAGGGTAAAAACCTAACTCTGTCTAAAATAAAATAATATAATAACTGGTAGTGCTTTTCAGGGAGCGTTAGATTTAATGCTATTTTTTACTCGTCAGATCCGAGAGGCCTGGCAAATGGATGCCGTAGAGAAAATTGAAGCTGCACAGAAAGCCAAAGAAAAAGGAACAACTTATTTCAAGGAAGAAAAATACTTCCTCGCAACCCGACAGTATAAAAATATTGTCAATTATCTGAAAACTGAAGCAAGTAAGTCTAGTCGTTAGTCTATGATGATTAATTTTTATTATTCATTCTCAAGGTAATTTTTAGTTAACGCTTATCCTTAATATTTATTTCATCATTTGATTTGCAGTGCTGGAAGGTGAGCAAGAACAGCTACGACAGGCATTGCTTTTAGCTGCGTACCTGAACCAAGCTCTATGCCACTTGAAACTCAACGAACCTGTCGTGGCAAAGCGTAACATTGATGAAGCTCTCGAAATGGATCCTAACAACCCAAAGGCTTACTACCGAAGAGGTCTTGCCAATATTGGCATCAAAGAAGCTTACGACGCCAAGGATGATTTTCTCAAGGTACTTGAATTGGAACCTGAGAACAGAGCCGCAAAACAACAGCTTTCGATCTGCGAGAAACTCATCAAACAGCACAAGGAACGAGAGAAGCAAGTTTATTCCAGGATGTTTGAGAAGTTTGCGAAACTTGATACCGCTGTGAGTAGATAATACACAATTAACTGGTTAATTTCGTTTAAAGTATGTTGTAAACCCATTCCAAACAACTAACTCGTTTGTTTAAACTCTGATTTGTTTTGTTTTTAAACAGAAAGAGCAAGCGGAACTTCGAAAACAGCCTAATGGATTAGACAGTTTGGATGAGTGGAGCAAGGGAGGCTGCGAGAAAATGGATGTCGAAGATCAAGTTACCATGTTGAACTCTGGAAGTTAATTACTGGGCGCATTTTCTACAACTAAAGTCTTCTTTCACTCTTTAATACTATCAAACATAATTTGAGTAGTTGCGTATCACTTACAAACATTATTCTCCTTATATCTCTGTTGTTCAAGTGTAAGGGGGATTCAGTTCACAGGAACAGTATCGTATTTATATCTCATTACAACATTAAAAAGTGTGCAAATATTATTTGTTTATAATGGTGATGATGATGATTGTGAAGATGCAGAAATAAAAAAAGTACTTTCATATTATAATTGTTATTAAAAAATTTAATGAAAGTTTTGTGGCGTCTTAGCGCCTTTTCATTCATTTATATAAGATCTTGCTCAAATATATATATTATATACTTGATGTACATATTTTTTACTGGAAAATAAGAAAACAAACTACACACATAAAAACAAAAGTATACAGAGTACGTATAACAGTGAGAATGATTATTTTCAATTATCATAATAATTATATTTTTTAAGCTTCTTTGCTTTGTCCTAGAGGATACGACAACACTTTGTGTGTACGTGTACGTGAGAGGTATGGTATATTTGTTAATTTTTTGCAAACATAAGAACAATATATTTATAAGATATTAAATCTTTTATGCTATTTTCTTTGATACGTGTGAGTTTAATTATCCTGATGAGTCTTTCTATCAATTTTAGTGACGCGTAGCCCGGTGTATTTCAGACCTTTCTGAGGGCTCTCTTTCACGTTCTCTTTCTCTGCTTCTGTCTCCTTCGGAGCGAGTCCTTTCACGATCACGTTCCCGAGTGTCCCTTTCACGGTACCTGTCCCGTTCGTCATAGTATCTACTACTGCTACTGTAAAATATAAAAAAAAGAATTATTTTAAAATTCAGTTTAATTTGTTGTTGAAAAAATAATAAAAATGTGAAAATAAGGAAAAAGAAAAGTCAAGTATCCAAGAATACCTTTCACGTCCTTCCCTATATTCTCTTTCTCGGGGACTTCTTGACCTTTCCCTTGGATAGTAATCATACCGTTCACGACTACGATCCCTATAATCCCGTTCCCTGCTCCGAGATCTGTCTCGTCTGCTTCTTCTATGTCTCTCGCGCTCTCGTGACCTCGACCTCTCCCTGCGTCCATAGCTTTTTGTTTCTATACCGTGAAGTGTGTCTTGTAGGGAACTAACCAAGATTTTACATCGGTCATCTGCTGCTACCTTAGACTGTTTTATTAGGGATATTGCCGTTACAAGTGTCTCTATCGCGCTTGCGAATTCACCTATAAACATTAAAGTAATACAAAGAGTTATAAAGTAAGCTCGTTAATAAATCAGTGTGATAAAACAAGAATAATTATAAAGAAATATTTCCCAATCTTACCAGCTGCAGCGTCAGCAACTGCTCGTGATATTGCTGAACTGGACACCGTCCTGTTACGGCTCATGATTTCCTCAAACTCAGCATCACTAACTGCAGGAGCCTCTCTGTGCTCAATGGGCGGCGGATAATTGTTTGCTGGCTGTGGCTGCAAATTAAACTTTGTTGAAACACAAATTCAACTTAACTGTATAAATAATATGCAAAATTATCGGTAAGTAAAAATACCCTGGCATTAGGCGATTGACCGACATATCCAGGAGGAGGAGGTCCGCCTTGGGGCGGTCCTGGAGGTCCAGGTGGGTTGAAAAATGCAGGATTCATATGTGGAGCAGGTGCACCTGGTGGAGGAGCGCCGCTCATCTGCATTGGAGCTGTAGATGTTCAAATTAATCAATTTATTACGTGTTGATCAATCGACAGAAATAGTCTAATTTTGATGATAAATTATTAAAAACTTACGAGGACCACCACGAAGGGGAGGACCTTGCATAGGTCCACCAGGGCCGGGAGGAGGCAGTGGTCCATGACCTTGTGGTGGAGGATATGAATTCACTAAGATATTAAAAAATGTGTTTGTTAGTGTTTTGAATTTAAGCAATGGCAGCGTTATATTTTCTCTGAACTTAATTCTTTAAACCTACTTGGAGGTCGATTCCAGTCTCGCGGAGGAGGACCTCTTGCATCCATCATGGGTCCACCATGCATGGGTCCTCTTGGAGGCATAGGTCCTTGAGGAGGTTGCTGCATCTAAAAGAGCACACGTATTGGACGGAAAAACTTAGGTATTTTAGTCCATCACGATTAAGTTGACGCGAAATCAAATTAAAGATCAAGTACCATATTCATTCCTGGGGGAGGTCGTTGTGGAGGACCTGGAGGAGGGGGTAAATTTTGAGGGCCCATAGGAGGTCTATTTGGAGGATTTCCATAGTTGCCCGGAGGTCCTTGGTTGGGCCCCATATTTCTATGTGGTGGTGGACCACCCATGGGAGGACCACGAGGTCCGCCTCTCATAGGGCCCATCATCATTCTGGGACCGAATCCCATTCCCATGCCACCCATTTGTGGACCCATCGGTCCCATTGGCCCACGAGGCCCCATCATATTCATATTCATGTTGCCTTGGTTACCTTGTGCACCTTGGGTGGGTCTCGTTTTTGACTGTGCCTCAAACTACACAAAAATGTAAATGTTTATTTGGCTCTCTAAAATTATAAATATGTAAAGTTTTCCACATAAAGTATGTTATTACTTGATTCAAAGCTTGTTTTGTGGGAGGTGTAACAATAGGAAGTTGCCCGTGGATTTCTTTCTTGGGCATTTTATCATGTATTATTCGAAGGGATGCGTCTGAGCCGACGGTTAAAACACAGTATCCTTTCGACTGTCCATTGGCTCTATTTTCATAAAATTTCACTTCCACAAAGTCCCCAACACCAATGTCTTGTAAATTATCTTGTATATCTTTATCGGATGTCCACTGTAAACCCCAATAATAAAACAAAGTAAACAAAAATTAATTAAAACCCAAACACACTTTTTTATAGTTGCTCAAGATAAACTATCCAATCCAAATATTTTTTTTTACCCAAGTAAGGTTTCCTATATAAACTTGATGCTTTCTCAGTGGTTGAATGCCTTCTTTGTGATCACCCGTTGAATTAGACTTCGAAGATACATTATTTGACGCTGAGGCAGATGCAGAAGGACTGGAGTCGTCCCCCGGCTCTCCACTCTCCGACTCTCTTCTCCCTGACGAGTTTGTAATCACATCATCATAGAGATCTACTCCTTCACCACCAAACTCATCTTGCTGCAACCAAAACAAATAAAAAGCAAGTTAACAACAGTTTTAATTTCTACACATTTATTCCCTATTAAAATTCCTACTTTGCGTGAAGAAAAAAGCAGTAAAAGCACACAAATTTTTCAAACAATTATTAATCTACGTGAGAACAAACATACAAAAAACAAAACAAAAAATAATACAATAAAATTGACATCATTGTTCATTGTTGTTGTACTCACTGAATTGAAATCCTGTTCAATATCGTCCGCATATAAATCAATGTCTACACCTTCAGCCGTCATTTTTTTCTCCACAAAATCAATCACCACTGCAAACCACCGTTGCTCTCAACTCGTCAACGCCGCTCTTCACTCTAATAGCCATTCAACGTGAAGATAACTTGTCTGGAAATGTTTCTTTTCTTTATTTATAAAAAAAGTCCTCCCCCGTCACACAAAATATAGTATTTCTTCAACTACTTTTAATTATCAACTTTTTTTACAATTTATTTCACTTTATTTTCATTTTATTTTATTGATTATCGGTCTTCCAGAACGAACAGGGCAATTAAGTAGTTCTTCCTCCTCAAGTGTCAGTGTAGTCGTATCGTAGTCCTCCAGCCTGCCGCTTGCTCTTGTACATTACCAAATTGTATTATCCAAATCCCCAAACCAAACGCATCTTTTCGCTATACAAAACAGTGTACACATAAAAGGACGGCGTGTGTATAGTGTGTAGTGCACACTAATGCAGCACTATACAACAAGGATGTTCACCTTCGTCGTATCATCGAGTTTTACAGAGAACAGCTTGAACTTCTTTCTCATCATCATCATCATAATCGCCCAACTTCCTATCCATTCACTTCACTTCACTAACCAACAACCGAACCCAAACACCAAAGGACAGAATAAAATGCTATCCCTATAGTCCTCATCTATCTATATAAAATTAATGCCTCGAACCTAGGCTCAAATGTTCAAAAAAGTGGCCTCCGTTGGATCCCTTTTC
>JAQIWN010002756.1:0-14838 GCA_034699025.1 Entomobrya cf. arborea Gr-Col-00668 | reverse complement strand
CACCATACCAAAGAGAATCTCTGAAATGGCTATATGCACGTTCCCGTACCCTTGTCCAAATTCTGTGTAAAAGTTTTCAAAGTCAATGGTCTTCAGATTCTGTTCACCCACGGACATGGCCAAATGAATAAATGGTACAGCAAACCCTCGAAAGGATGCAGGAATTCCAGCTGGACTCATACGAAAACCGGTGGGATTTCCAGCAATGGAAAATGTTGGAAATGCCACATGGCGAAGCTGTTAAGTTAACAGAACAAAAGATTAATTAAGAATTAAGGAGCACAATAATTAATTTAAAATAAATAAATAAGGTGGGTGGGCAGTGGACTATTACATCGCTGTTAACAGAAAGAAGTCTACGTAAACGAGCGGTAATGTCGTAGGTGGTCATGTACTGCTGATTACGGCCAATCTTGAGGATCTCCAGCGATGTTGAATTTTCTGGAAAACAGTTTGCTCCACAGCAACGTGAATCCGAAAGAGCCAGGATCTGACGATTTTCTAAAACTTTGGTGGCTTCTTCTTCAGTCACATTGGGCTTCAGTATTCCATGTCCAAAGTAGGCAGCTTCAAATGTCTTCATATTTTTAAATGATGAAAGAAAGGTCCATTCGTTAAAGCATGGGTGAATAGATAACTGCTCTACTCGAACAGACTTGATCATTGGACTGTAGTTGGTTGTAAATTCAGTAAGGATTTCGGTATCCAAGTTGTCATAAAAGTGGTGACCAGTGGGGTTTTTGAGGAACAGCTTCTTGTTGTTGGAATCCCCATGTCCAGAAATGATTCCAAGTCCTTGTCAGACTGCTCTGTGATCTCGATCTCTGGTGCCAGTTCATGATGAAGCCGGATGAAGTCATCGGTGATGCCCTTGATCGCTTTACAGACTCGCCGACATCGAAGCAGATCATTCCAGCCAAGAAAAGGAAGAATGCATCCCTCCACCTAAAAATAAATGAATGCTATTTCAGTTTCATATTTTGATTACAAAGTGTAATAAAACGTATAAACTGATCAATTAGTTTGACACATTTAACTTTAATTTAAAATTAGTACAAAAGTCTTTACTAACCACTTCCTCTGGTAAGTCTAAAATTTCTGCCATTTGGATGACTTAAACTTGGGTTGAGTTTTTTGTATTTTGAAATATAAAAAGTCGTTCTAATTGACTTTTAATTGCAACTTTTGTACTAATCACTTTACAAAAAAATTACTTCTAAAAATTGAAGACAATTAGCAAAATGCAGAATCAATACAAAATTACAAATCAGAGCAGGCTCTGGCAGACAGAGCTGCAGCAGAGTGAGAAGTCGACTGATTGATGACTGAACTGAACACTACATACACGACGAGAGAGCAACGACTAACGACAAGCTGTCGTTGACAAGTCAGCAAAAGAAGTTGAGACGGTGAGGTGAGCGTGAGAGGCGAGCTTGTGGCTTGGGTGAGCTGTCATCCCCTTCACCGAAGAAGCCGCCAAAACAATTTGAACTTGAGTCAAGTGTAAACCACGGCATATATTTAAAATAGTTCTTTCTGGTTAATTGGTACAAGATTCAGTTATTACTGAAACCCACAGCGTGCCACATCTACAGCCTACTGCATATGTATAGGTACGACCACTCCACAGCTACCACATTTTGTCCGACCACATCCACAGCCTCAAAAATCCACAGCCATAAAAATATTTTCGATACATTTGGGCATGCATAGAACAATTTTTCGGCTGGAAATTAAAGAAATCACAACTTAGTATGTGAAGCAGTTTTCACATAAATGTTAACAGGTTTGTTGTAATTAAATTACTTTAAAGATCATTTACTTACGCAGGTACATCTGAACACATATTAAAACTGATGATAACCAGTGTGCTTAAACCTTAAGCATATTTGAGTGGCCATCAGACAAAATAAATTCTAGCTTGTCGCCCACTTTTACAGTAAAACAATGCTTTCCATTTGTTTTGTATTGTACAATTACTTAAATGACCCAATTAGTCTATGAAATCGTTCAAGCATCATGCGTTACATTTTATACTTGTTGAATTAATCTTAGTCAAATTAGGCGTTTGGGCATCCCCTTTCCCCTTCATTTAAATTAATTCAGTAACAAAATTGACCAACAAATTGTCTCAAATCAAATTAGTCCGTATTAAGTCGCAAATATTGAATTTTTCGTTAAACTAAACGTTTTCCCAGTCAATGATAATTTTGTTTAACCTTCATTTGTATCGGATGATTTGCACAAAATACATTGAACTTTTTATGCTCTTTGTTACTGATAAAAGGACGCACATATTTGTCTCGGCCAACAAATCAAAGATCTTGCATCCTTTTGGAAAAAGGGTTACCTAGTTTAAAAATCAACATGCCATCTGTCCTAGTGTCAGCCTTGTATCATTTAAATTTGCTTCTAGATAAATATACATTTCCATCAGTTATTCTCTACGACTGGACGAATTTGCGATGGCAAATGAACAACAAGAGAATTAAAGAAAACCCATATAACTCATTCTACTTTGCAACTTTGTGTCGACTCATATTTATTGTCGCAAGTTTAGTCTGCGTACTTGTTTTGTACCCAATGGGATTTTTAGAACTTTCCGAAGCAGTAGTATCCTTAACTATTTCATGTATGGTTTTCGTCACCTTATTTGCCGATGTTCTGATGTTATCTGAGGGACCTAATTGGGTGGATATTACAAACTGGCTATTTTTAAAAGATCAACGATTTACATTAAAAAGTGAATGCTGCGGTTTAGAATTTTACACTTTTTTAATTCGTCTGATTTGCAAAGGTAACCTGACAAAATACCCATGTACCATTGTGTTTATATTTTTACGTTTCAAATATCTGCTAAAATGATTTTTTTCATTTTCAGAATTAATATTAATGTACAAAAAGGAAAAACCATTTGACCTATTTGCAATACTAATATTCCTAAATCTACCTTTTTACACATTACTCACCACATTATTTCCAATCATTTTGTTGATTGGTGGCTGGGATCCCATTTACCTTGTGCTTCACACTGGATATCAACATTATCTACAAAGTTCTCAAAAAATGTACCCGATGGATAGAATAATGTGTAACATTTTCAAATTGACAGGCTTTCTGTTTACATTAGCTACTGCTCAATGTGTAGCTGTTATAATGCGAAATTTTGTAATTCTAAATTGTGGATTGGCAAGCTCCTTTCTAAGACTTCTTGATAAATGTGTTTCATATCCTGCATGTCGCCATGCTCACCTACTCTATAATAATATCTACATGTGTTATATTATCGTTGCAAAATTTGCAAATACTATTGTAGGGCTACACGTAGGGTTTTCTGTAGTTACTGTAATCGCCAGTACAAGAACCACAATTCAAGCTTTGAAAACTAAAGGCTTTGTGATGGGAGCAATGGGTATTTCTATAGCAGCATTGTTTGTCATTGTTTCGATTTTCGTTTTTACCATTGGTCGATTTGTTTTGGATACTAGTAGTGAAGCCCTGAAACGATGGAAGTATCAGTCAAAAATTCTTGGCAGACCGTTACTTTACAAATGTTTGGTGGCTACCCAACCCATAATGCTACGACTAGGAGGTATACATAGAGGTATTTTAAACGTGCGTATGGAAATGGACTACTTGAATGTTGTGCTAAACGTGGTAGTAAATGTGGTAATTATAAGCAATTGAAATAAATCAGGAAAACTAAATGTTTTTTAGAATGCTCCGTAGGTTTATACGTAATACAAATACACGGCAGAGTTTGTAGCAGAAGTTTATTTTAAAAGTCAAAGAATATTTTTAATTTATACTCGAATGATAACTAATTAAGTCAATAAATTGGATTTTTTTTATCAAGACGATTAATTTATTGATTGTTCTCCAAACGTAAAAGGATGTGGATAAACAGATATTTATCTTATATAACAGACACGCTTGCCAACTTATAGACAGACAGAATTATGGTCAGTTGACAGTTAAATTAAAATATTTGGCTGTTAAGTATCTGGTTAGAATAAAACGTGGCCAATTTATCATGTTGCATAATAGTAAATGCTTTAAGGTAATTTAAATTTATAATGTAATTTCCTTTGTATGTATTATTGGTTAAATTATTGTTAATGTATGTAATTTAGCGTATTTGCAACACTTTTTGTTTCATTTATCATATTAGCTAAATTAATTTAAATATTCATCACATTACTCCAAACCCATTTTACTTGTAGTTTATCGGAACCAGTTTTTTTTAAATTAAACAAATTATCCAAGCATCATACTTTAAAATTGACCTTCATTTGCTCTTTACTACTAAACATTATCACTTTGATCTTTCCTTGTTCTCCTTAAGTGATTAATTAACTATTTTATTAGCCTACGAGCCTAACAATTGTATCTTCAACATATTGTACTATTTTTATTTACACCGTGAAAAAATGAAACCCAAAAATTATCATGCTATCGGTACAAGTGTGTCTTATATGTGTCTTATACGAAATTTACATACTTCTAGATAAGTTTAAATTTTCTTTTATAATTCTCTTTAATTGGACAAATTTTCGTCAGCAAATGAACCACACCAAGCTTATTCATAACCCTTTCAACTCATATTACCTGGCCCTTTCTTGCAGACTTATATTTATTGCAGCAAGATTGTTCTGTATAATTGTCTAGTATTCCATTGGACTGTCAAGTTTTCCGAAGATGTAGTACCCTTAACAGTTTCCTGCCTGGTCTTTATCACCCTGTTAAATGATATTCCCATGTTATCGAAATGATACTCTTGGTTAAATGTTTCTCATTGGCTGCTTATAAAAGATCATCAGTTCCAAAAAACTCCTCATGTGACAATAAATGTTTTAACAATTTTTTAATACATACAAGTTATAAAAGTTTTACTACATTTAAGTCAATAAGACACTTAGGAATATATTTGTACGATAAATCAGCCAAAGTACATGAGTTGCTATTTCGTCTGATTATTTGATAAAAGGTTGGGATGCAGTCTACCTTGTCCTTTACGCAGCATTCTAACAATATATGCAATCTTGTTTTTGAAAAAATCCTAAAGAAATGTTTTTGTTGGTCTGTAGGAAGCTTCCTCTGTAGTAGCTGTTAAAGCAGGTACAAGAATCACAATCAAAGCTTTGAAAACTGGAAATTTCGATGTAGGAATTATTGGCAAATCTATAGCCTTTTTGTTTTTCATTTCAATATTTGTTATCTAACTTGAAAAATATGTTTTAAATACTAGCATTAATGCGCTGAAAAGAAGAAAGTATCAGTAAAAGTACTTAGAATACCGTTACTAAAAATGCTTGTGGACAATTGACTACTCCACCCATAATGGTTGGTTGGAAGTTTACATAGAGGTAATTTAAATGTTCGTATCTAAATTAAATATTTCAACATCGTACCAAATGTGGTTATTATAAACAATTAAACAAATAATACGATTTGTACCAAACCAAACTTTCTGTAACTAATTTTGACGTCTACTCGTTTAAATTTATTGATTTGGAAAAATTTGAACATTTATTTTATAAATTACATAGTATGTTTGTTAAATGGTATTTAAAATTTCGAAACACTTTGAAACAGTCATTAAGTAACTAGTATTGCTTGATATTTAGATATTTCTATTAAAGCTTGTCTTGGTATTTCATGGTGACTTTTTCCTAGTTTACAGGACCATGCCTTAAGGTATTTTTTCACGTTTTTGAGACGCCTAGCTTACCATCATGAGCAGCCAGTCTTATAATAATGAAAATACTTATTTTAAACAATTTTGCTTATATTAACTTCAAATAGTTGGATTATTTTAGAGTATTAGACTGGCGAATATGGCTTTTATGAACTTTTGTATTCAGAAAAAAATTCAGAACAGAACGAATTCTTGGTAACTGTAATTTTCATTGCATCATTGTTTCGATGTTCCGAGAAACAAACATTTGCTATAAAATTAGTAAATGCTTATCGTACGCTAGTTGCCCTAGTTTACACGTAATTTAGCTCACAAGAACAGTCAATTGTCTAGACTAAAAAATCACTAAATACATAATTTTTTGGCTTAAAAGGCTTGCAATAATCTTTTTTGTCTTTTGGCTTCGTAATTTATTCCAACCTACTGTACATTATGTTCATCAGATACAATTTGAACATATCTTTTAAAGATACAATACCATTTTTGGCCATACTTTGTTTTTAAAACCACTCCCTTCCAGTACATGCTATGATAATACATAACGTCGGCTTAAAAACTATGCTTAAATTACGCATTTCAGAAAATTTCAGATATAGGATACCTCAATATTTTAAAGTGTCTCCTTTTACCAATAAAGCCTGAAATTTGCAAAATTTTGTAACCTTTTTTTATTTCGGATTATCAGTATTGTCTCCTCCTACTAAATATAAGCTTATATTGCACCGTTAAAATGTCGTTAAGAAATTGATACAATATACAAACATGTAATATATATCTATGTAAGTAGTAATTTAGCAATCGAAATATTTTTAGATAAAAAATTACTTTGACATTTTGAACTATTCACCTTGATTTAAACCTTCCTCAGAGTTAACTTCGTTATTCTTTCCCAGAAGGTCGAACTTTCACAAACAAAAACATTTGTACAAAATATTCTAATTTACTAAGGCATTAGCTTAACAATTTTATAAAATAACTAAAAAATTATTATCATGCCATCCGTGCTAATTTTAGCTCTACACCACCTTAATATATTAATCGACAAATGCACATTTCCTGGGGAGCCACTCTACGACTGGAATTCATTTCAATGGAAAATAAACCATTCCAAACTTAAACAAAATCCTTGGAACTATTTTTATTTTGCAACGTTGGCGCGAATCATATTTATTTTAACAAGCTTATTCGGTCTTCTTGTTCTACTACCAAATAAATTCATCAATCACACTCAAGCTTTAGTTCCAGTCACAATATCATGTATGATAACCATTTCTTTGTTCTCCGATATTCTAATGATCAATGAAGGCAAAAGTTGGATACCAGTAACAAATTGGCTTCAATTAAAGGATTATAAGTTTCCTTTGAAATTAACACATCGAAATTACAAAATGTACCGTAGTTTGATAATTTTGGTTTTAAAAGGTAAAGAAGTGTTCTAAATTTAAAACATTTTATTCACGCAGTTCTCACTAATTCATGAATATGCTTTTTGATAATTTCAGAAATTAAATTGATTGCACAAAAGAAAGTACCATTCGATTTGTTCGGAATAATAATATTCGTAAACTTACCCCTTTATTTATGTGTTAGTATTTTGCTTCCATTTTTTCTAGTGTATTTTGAGTGGGATCCACTTTACCTTGGGTTAAGTTATAAATTTACGAAATATCGTAAACAAATGGAAACTAGCATAATTGACATGATTGCCTTAATTATATTCAAGTTGATAGGATTTATAAATGCAGCCGCAGCAAGTCAATGCACAGCCGTTGTAATGAGAAATTATATACTACTAACGAATGGAATGGCTAGCTCCTTTTTCAGGTTACTTGAGAAATGTGTATCTTATTCTGCGTGCCGTTATGCGTTTTTGCTTTATAATAATATCTACATTTGCTACATCATTGTAGTCGAATTTGCAAACAGTATTTGTGGAGTTCAGATAACTACATCAATTATAATCATAGTTATTAGCACAAGGGCGACTATCGTTGCTTTAAAAACTGGGAGCATTTTTATGGGAGTTATGGCTCTTTTCATTATACTCTTCTTGATCATCGTTACTCACTGTGTTTTTACTATTGGAAGGTTCGTATTCGAAACTACTACGGAATCACTCAGAAGATGGAAGTTTCAGGCTAAGTTTTCCAGCAGACCGATTCTTTATAAAAACTTGATGGCTAGTCAACCCATTGTGATACGACTAGGGTCAATACATAGAGGTATAATAAGTGTTAAAATGGAAATAGATTATCTTAATGTTGTGTTAAGTGTAATAGTGAATGTGGTAATTTTAAACAATAAGTAGTCACATGTTATTTTTATAGCAATACAAAATTTTATTTTAAAGAGTTGGCTGTACAGAGTTATGAAATAATATGAACGATTATGTATGGACTACCTTTTCCATTGCATTTTTATAACAGTTTGCTTTTAAAAGAATATAAGGAATTTTAACAAGTAAATTAAAGATTATAAAAATCCGGGATGATTAATCACAGATCGTGATGTAAAATACTTTTTTATGCACTGTTTGGCATGCTGATTAAAAAATCTCTGAACAAAAACAATTTCCCTGAATGCTCATGTATGCTGGAGTTTCTATATGGTGTATGCTCTTTCCCTGAAAGCAGTAATAATAATTTTATGCGTTTTATTGATTTCAAGAAATAGTCCAAGCGTTTTTTTATTTGTTCAAAATTACTTATTTGCATACATGTGAAATATAAATATAAATTATTTTACGGTTCTTTATTTGATCCTAGTTAAAAGTAAAATTTGAACAGTAAGGTCAACAGCACAACTAACGCATCGCAAAGGAGTTTGTTCCTGCAAGTAGTTGTTTTCACCAAACTTAATTTTTAAAATTGTACAGGATTTCCAAAACCTTTGTGTCCACTTTCTGTCGTTGTTTTTGGAAAAAGTCAATTTCAAATGCTTTACGTTTTCGAGCACTTTCTTTGACTCTGAATGAACTGCTACCATACCACCCAGAATAAGTAAAAGGTAACTTGTGCAGTCAAACACAAACATTCCAAGTGCGAGCAAAACTATTATATTGTTATCTTGCTGGTTAAGCCTACCTGATCTTATCAATAGTGACAAGCTTATAGAAGAGCCTAGAACAGCATTGACCATGGCAACAGCTAAATACTCTTTTTGAATGTCGTTTGCTAAAATGCTTTGTAATTTAAGCTGTCTATATATTATTGAATCGTGATAGAAATCAGTTGTATTTTTTAACCTTTTCCAAAAAAGTTGAATATTTTCCTTCAATATTAACATCGAGGTCATATTAATTGTTGCGCACACATATATTACGGCAACAGTACCATAATACATTACAATTAAATTTACAACCAAAATTGTCCCTCTCATTAAATATATTCCGATCAATTGGACTATAGAATATTTTGTAACACAAAAACATTCGTGAAGTAAAAAGTAACCAATTAATGAAGGTTTACAGGGATCTAAAAGATGAAAACTCAGAACAAAAAAAGGAGCCATAGTAATTCCATTGGCCATAATTATAGGTATTAAACCCATTATTACACTTTCTTTAAACGAACGAGATTTGGAAATTTTTTGCCAATATTTGGCTCTAAAGTGAAGTATACCATTTAGATAATGAGACAACTCGAAATTCTTTTTTTGCATTGTTAAAAGACTGAAACTACTCATTACATGTATCCCCATTCCTAAAGCTCCAAGTATTTTATCAAAAACTGTATTACTTTTTTGCGCTTTGCTAATTTCTAAAGGCTTTAACAGCTGGAACATTTGTAAGAATGCAAATACAATACAAATCGAACTCTTTAGTTTAAGTTTTTTCAGTTTATTTTTACTCACCCCTGTAAAACTAAGCTTGCTTTTGGAATTTAAAACTGAATTTTCTCTAACATTAACCGGTATGCAGTTGAATTTTTCAACAAGTTTAGTATTTAATTTGAGCAGATGCTCTTCTTCAAAATAATCTTTCACCTTCATTTCTGTAATAGTTGAATTTAAGAAAGATATAAGGAACAAATATTTTTGATACAAATAACGACAACTTGATTTCAAAATTTTAAAACTTTGTAGTTTCATACTAGTCAAGGTACCCTTTCAAATCATTAGTGACTGGAAATTCAAAAAGAAGTCCAGGTTAAATAGTCAATTTCTTTTGATGAATTTTGTTTGGAACAATATTAATAAAGTTTGGAGGTCAGTGCGTCATATTCTGTTTTATATGTAAACAAAGTACATAACGGTTGGTCATTAACAACATTTTGAATAGTTTTAAAATTAAGTAGAACGAACAAACGTATTATTAGAAGTACACTATTAAGCAGTGTTGTTTTTCGTTACAACGAAAGCTGATAAGGATTACAAGTAAGTATTGACCAATAACCAAAGTTTATTGTAAACGTAAACAAGAATTTTGTTTTTCCTCAGAAACTTACATATTTAAAATATGAGTTATTATACTTGGAGTAGAATTTTCAAATAACATAGTTCAGCGATTAAAATGATTTAATTTCACTACATGACTTTTCATTCATTTAGTTTCTATCATAAAATCCTAAATATATAATAGTAAAACCCACGTATTTGATATTAACAAACATTTTATGTAAGCTAAAAACATATTTTTCGTGGATAGTTTTTTTCGCATTATTTGAATTCCTAAAATTGTTTTGGAAATTCCACATGGAAAAGTTTCTTACTTAATGATGATTATCATCAGCAACCTAACAAAGCAACCTATAAAACAGTCAGACAATTTATTAAATCTGATTACTAGACTGGTGAAACCACTATATGGAAAATTAGCTACGTAACACCAAAGGCATAGTAAGTTCATTAAAATTTTGGAATTGAGACAATTCTTAAATATATTTTTTTTTGTATTCTACACGGTCTTCGTATGTGTTGTGTACTATAGTTTTTTACAGAATAAATTTGAAGAAATCCATACAATTTGAAAAAATTAGATAGTTATTAAGCTTTTTAAATTACACTTACCTTTGAAAATTCTTTAAGCCGGAGCTTGAAATTAATAATGAAATATGGCTAGTGGAGCTACGTGATTCCATATAAAAAAATCTTAAGCCGCAATTTGTTTTCAGTAAAACACTTAATAATATTGTTATTACGAACCGTGTTGGTTATTTAACTTATAAATGATTTTTCAAAAACCGCCTTTCTATATTGCTTGGAGTAATTTTTTAATTATTCACCAAAACCAAACCTAACAAAAAATTCGATATGATCAGACACAAACAGTTTGATAACTTTGCAGCAAAGTATATATTCTAACAGTTCGAATTTATGATATTGGCAAATTTCTGGGCAAAACTGAAACGTTTTCTTGCAATTAAATTAAGCACAAATGAATAGAGGTTAAATTTTGTACGTAGATTTAAAAACAGATTTAATTATGCATGCATTTCTTTTCATGTATTCACTTGTCACTAAATTCACTAGAGAAAGATTTTATCTGAAACATGTCCAGTTTTGTCATCAAACATGTTTGTTTTACTGTCGTTTATTTTATGGAGTTGTATTCAAGGCTGAAAAAACAATTCGGATCAAAAACAGTTTAATGATATAATTTGGCCTGCCTTGTCGTGGAAGGTACGAATTAATTGTAAAATAAACACGAATTGAAGTTGAATGAAAGGGATATTGCTTATTTTACTACATTAATAGATAGTCATGTCTCTAATAATAATAAATCAGCAACTCGTTTAGTACGAAATGTGTAGGATTACAAAACTGTAATCAGATTCCCTGAATTTTCGGGTTAAAAATCATGGTAAAGGTAAAATATGTACTGTGTCTAATTAAAAATGTTGTTTTGATGTTGATTTGTAGTTCTTTCTGAAATTTTATCGTCAAAATCTAGTTTTGTTGAGCACGAAAAGTAATTGTGATATTTTTTACCACAAAACCAATGTATTACTTGTATTTCTTGTGGAACTCTTTGTCTTTTATTTTAAGAAACTGCTTTCCAATCAACCCGCCATTTGAACAATTTATTTATAGAATAACTAGTATAAAAGGCCAGTTGACTAAGTCAACTGGTCTAACTCCACCGCCACCAAAAAGTTTCTGTTGTTTTAACTATTCAATTCAAAAAAAATCAATCGACAAACCGACCCTTGTCTTTTATATAGAAGGATTACAAGCTCTAACCAATGCTTGGAACTGTTGTTTTGCTAAGCTTATCTATCTGAAAGACCCAGATTACATATTGGTTTGATGGACAAAAACACATTGTTTAGAATTACGTCATACTCGATTTAAAACACTAAAAGCTGAAATTGTCAATACTCAATTAATTTAATGTGCATTTTGACTTTCGCTAATGACTTGTTTAGGTGTTGGTCCAACAACTTTATAGATTCTCACAGGTTTATTAACAAAAGTGTTATTCCAATCGAACTAGTACTACATGCTGATAGGCATAACATTATGGTGAATAAATTTATTACACATTAAGTTTTACATTCGTGTGTGTAAGCTGAGTTCGATACAAAGCAAACGGTGATAGTGAAACTACGTAATGTGGTTTTGAATATAATAGACAAAACAAATTCAAAAATATTGAAAATGTCTAGCATAATGTTTAGATAGAGTCGGCTTAAAATGAATAAGCGAAATTTGTGTTCCGGCTTGATAATTGATGGTTACATGGGATATATTCGCAACACGGAATTTGTTTGATCAAGTTAATAAACTTTAAAAGAACTGTTTAATAGAAGTATTGGTTTTCAGAATGTCAATATGAATTATATCTTTATGTATGTTAACACAAAAGCGATTCCATTGCAATTCAACAGTCATGTAAAAATCCTCTTTCTCTTATAGATTAACTCGTGGAATACAAATATCAGGTTTGCTATTAAATATTGAAGTACTGAGCAGTAGAATCTTGATCTAATATAACCCGAATTCAACATTTTACAGGTAACCTTTTCGTATCACAACATATCTGATACCGATTAAAGATTAATCATAGACATGTTACAACTATGATAATTTTGGAACATTTTCGTTTAACATATTTATTACTGTTACATCGTTGTTCAAAGCAAACCTTAAAAATCAGCATTATTCTAAATTTAATACCACTTATTTTTTGATCGATTTTACTTTAATATACTAAGGGCGGTTTGGTGATCATAATTTGAGTTGCTAGTTTCACCATGTTTACCAGTTAAAAAATGTATTCAGTATATGCATCTATTATCTAGAGACTTACTAATATTTTGTATAATATTTAGATTGTATTTATGTTTAACTATCACGAAGTAAAAGTAAATCAAAACTGGTAACATGCAAAATATTTGAAATACAGGAGTTGTGTCTTATCAATAAGATTTGACATGCCAAACTTCATACTTTGTAGAAAAACCTTTTCCGAAATAGGCCGCTTCTGCAACAAATCACTAATTTTTACCTTTTCCTTCTTTTAATTTTGACAATGTTTAAAACGACTTTTGATGGAAATTCCTAGCAAACCTATACATTTCCGAAGGGTAAATAATTGACTTCGCAGTAAGTACAACAAATACAAGACATTACAAAGGCAATAAAATACCTGAGAACGCATGCCGAATAAAAATGACCTCAAATAGTACTCGATCGATACAACTTATGAAAAACATGCCAAAAAATATCATGCTGCCAGCACTGTTATGTACATCAATTAACATGTGAAAACGTCGAATTTTACATATTTTTAGATAGATTCTAAAATTTAAGATATTGGAGTTCTTTTCGTTTTCTAACGTGGTAGCCAACTTACTGTTTGCTAGCTACTGTGAATACGTAAAGCAGATCGCCCGTATTAGGGTTGCGTATTTGTGTTGATTATATTCTCAAAAGTTGGTGACTATTATTTTATCAGATGTAATGTAGCTATAGTACTTAATTTTAAAATATAAACTTAATTTTTTTCTAAAAATTATATTCTACGATTTTAAATATTTTCACAAATAAGCCCTGTCTCCAATTCAATCTTACGCCATTAATTACATACAATATAAAGTTGATATTATATTATGGAATGGATGTACATCGGTCAAGTTTTTAAACTACTTGTCGAACTCAATAAATTGAACTTCATCATGACACAAAATCTCATTTCGTATACCATGCATGGCATCATCATTTGTAGTGTTTTCCTATCGGTAGTAATACTACGGATAATGTAGTTCTTCTGATATCGGTTTTTAACAAAAGCTAAATTCAAATTACGATCCATTTCTCCCCAGGATTTATTATATATATGCTTAAATAACTTTTTTTTGAAGAACTAGACATAAATTGTTTCAACCTTTTATACGTCTAAAATACTCTATTTCAAGGATCAGTTTGATTTTTTGAGCAAACATAAAATATTAAATATAACAAAAAGTCATGAAAATTAAATACATTATGAATGTTTGCTGCACATGATTTCTTTTATTTGATGGAAGCCGTGTAACATCAAATACAAACAACCATGATACTTCTACAAAGAAGTATTTATGATTAAAGTTTGCCATTTGTGGTTTAAATGGAGAGCTAAATTACTATGTCTTAATTAAATATGGCCTTGTTAGGATTTTTGTCCTTCATTCATATAAAATTTGACATTCTATATTATTATATTGTCAAGCCGACTGCGTCAACATTATCAACATAATGCAGGTTCCCTGTAAATGAATATTTATTTACATATATCTATATTCTAGAACATTTTGAGTGTATAATCATCAAACTATCACTCATGAAAAATCAATTGAAAAGAGAATTTTCTAAGTAGGAAGAAGATTGTTGTCCAACATATCTACCAGTTGTGTCACTTTTGTCGTAGAATTGACTTAATTAACTATTTGGAATTCAATTTTGTTTTTGTTTATCATCCTTGTAAGATAATTTCATGACAACACACTTCCAAGAATTTTCTTAAGTTTTCAGCTTCAAGTATCAAATTACCGCTTATTATACTCTGCCAGTCTGTTCCAATCTATACAGGGTATCGGAGCGTCCTATTATCGTACCAATTTTCTATAATAAAAATGGAAAAATTTCTTAAAAACTTCTTTAAATTTAGCTATTATAACTTCACAATTCCATACACTCTAGATTGGAAACCGGGTCTTCAA
>JAQIWN010002755.1:0-14843 GCA_034699025.1 Entomobrya cf. arborea Gr-Col-00668 | reverse complement strand
AACAATGTGTGCTAAAAATAATTGAAATTTGAGAGGTCGAAAATTTTGATGGCCTATCAAGCTAAAAGATACACAATGGCTTATTTATTTTTAACTCCATACAAACTAGTTGCTCGCATAATTTGTAAAAAGCTGATGAACTTTTCCAAAAACCAAATTTAATTTTCCGTTTCCACTGAAACATGAAAAAGATTGATTACAAAGACATCAAATTAAAGTTCATCTATTATAACTTATCCTGTTCTATTTTGTTAAACAAAATGGAAAATTATTTTTGCTTGCGGTAGTAGTATTTCATAAAAATGAATCATAAGAACCTGGCTCATAAATATTTGTTTGTACTGTATATTTACTGCTATTCTGAATGACTATAGCTAGGGGCTAGGGGCGTTTCACTTGTAATTGTAGTTCAATTGCTGCGTAATATTTTGGCAATCTATACATAAACCCAAATGGTTTACTTGAGTATGTAAAATAAATTATCGAGTAGCTGGTCTATTTTTTACGCCATTGCATAACCCAAGTAGCAAAATAGGTGCATTACATTTTTGAATGAAATTATGAATGAAACGGATTTGTTAATTCACAAAGAATGTTCATTTTCGACGAATACCATTTTCTTTGGAAAAATTTAAGAAGTGTAGTTCAATGCCAATACACAATGGTGGATCGGATTTTAAGTGGAAAATAAATCAATAGCGAAACAATTTTTTTGTTTTTTTGTGTATATTTTATTATGTCTTTGCATTATTTACGGTACCTTGCCACACTGCCAATCGAATTAAAAAATTACACATTCTCCAAGGCACAATATTGGGTAACTGACTAATTTAACAGATACATGTATTGTATTGTATTGTATTTATTAAGTTTCTTTTGGGTTACCCCCATGAAACAATAAAACAAATAAATTCTTTAATTAATAAAATTAAAACTAAATTTGAGAACTATATAAGTGGGTTAGTACTTATTTCTATTTTGAGCATAAATCGGAATCACTTTGATAAAGTAACAAAGTAAATGTACATACATGTATACTTGCATATTGGCATATAATTTAACAGCATTTTTTTCTTTTTTCACTTACAATAATTAACAGCAATAAAATATTTATACGCTAAAGATGTAACTCCCGCAATTTAGTATTTTTCCAGATTACATTTTATAGGATACAGATTACACTACTTTTCTTAAAGTAAATTTCATAATATTTATCACTTTTTATAACTAGTATAACCACTTTTGAGAATCCTTATACTTAGTCTATTTCTTCGTCTTTATATACATATAGCCTGCGATTAAACTAATTTCGAGTATTAAAGCTATTCCGCCGAAAAACAAAATGTCTGTCATTTTGTGTTGACCGTCTTTCATCATTGCTAGTAGTTCAGCATTATTCTTGTTCAGATATGCGTTGACCACTTGATACTGAAGCATCCCGTTGTACACTTGATCATAGTTAAAGTGATTCTTCTTGGCAAAGTCCTCTTCTGTACCATAAGCATTCCGGATGGTTTGTACAAAGGTTGACACTCCTCCAATTCCAGTTGCCAGACTTTTAGCAAAACCGGCCACTTGCGCTATGGCTAGTGGTGCAGTGCGGGTCTCTTGGGTTGATACCAGAAGTATCGTGACTATATTTTACAAGTTAAACTAATTACACTTTTTGTCTAGCTAGCTTAATTCTGTAACCTAATCTACTTAATACACAGAATATTTTTTTAAATAATTAATAAATTACCAATGATGAGGAGGAAGCGGCGACAGTCCATTTTTTGTATAGGAAAAAGAAAACGAAAAGAAAACTCGTTTGCTCTTGAGTTTTTAGACTTTTGATCTTCGTGTAAATGTCTTGTGACTAGCTTATAGTTGACAGCTGGTGGCTTCTTTGGTAATGAACAGTCTTTCTTTTATGCAACCAATTAAATACATTGCTATATTTCTTACATCATCATGCTCTACCATGTTTAATATTTTCCAATAAGTTTCCGTGTTTTGACTCCATTCAGGGTCAATGTATTTCCTAATATAAGTTTCTCTCAGTTGCGAATGTTGTTTACATTTGAAGATCATGTGATACAAATCGTCGTTTTCACAAAGATTGCAAAATGTGCATGGTTTGGAGATTTCTAGCTGATACCAATCTTTTCCATATGCAAAATAGCCCTGATTGACTCGTGCTTGTGCAAGCAAACGCAGCAATGGCCTTTCATGTAATTTAAAGAGATAGAGCGCAGCATTCCTTTCCGGTCGAATGCAGCTGTAATAGCTGTACAAAGAATCTACTGTTTCTAATTTTGTTATCATTTTTTCTCTAATGTTTTTTGAGATGCTAACAAGGATATTATCGTATGACGCAGTTAAAGCGACCAAATCTTGTTCATTCCATAAATGTACACATCCTATGTCCTTGAGTTGCTTACGTATGGTAAGACCCCAGTTCATTCTCAAATTATTTTTTTCATGTCTCTCCTGGCTAAAGTACACTTGAAATTTGAAGCATGCTTTGACATATCTACTGTCATCAGTCACCAGCATTCTTTGCCAAAAATTCAACACTTGTTTCATGACATAATATTCCATTTGCTCTATCCCAGTTTCTAGCCTTAAAATATACCCAGGTACTAATTTATGCAGTCTAAGAACTCGCTTGATAACTGATTTTGTATGATATACAGCTCCTTCATATAATGCCATGCCCAAATGTGAGAACAATATAATGCAACTGACTGGACAATGGATGTACCCATCATCATTTGATTTGCCCATGTAACCATTTTACCTCGTGTTATTATTTCCCATACAGCATTTATTGCTTGTATTCCTTTTTTCTTAAAGTGCTGCGCAGCTAGTCTAAATGCTCCTGATGATGAGAACGGTACACCGAGGTATGTATATTCTTTTACTATCTCGATTGGTTTGCCTTCATAATGAAATGACAAGCCCTTTTTCAGTTTGCCCCCTTTTCTGAAAACCATGACTTTTGTTTTGTCTAAATTGACTTTTAGTCCTAAATCATGGAAATATATCTGTAATTTGTCTATTTTTTTCTGCAGCTCAGATTCATTATTAGCTAGCAGCACCATATCATCTGCAAAGCACAATAGGTATATTACGACATTCATTATCTCTATTCCGTGACCAAATTTCGTTATGTAATCCTGAATATCTGCAATATACAGACTAAATATTAATGGAGAAAGCGAGTCCCCTTGGGCCAATCCGAGTGTCATCGCAATGTCACCTGAGTGACCTGAATGGAGTCTGACTTTTGTGTAGGATTTTTCATATATATTTCGTATAATACGAATATACATACTTGGTACTCCAATATCGTATAACTTTCTCCATAAACGTTTATGTTGGATGCTTGGAAATGCTCTTTCAAAGTCTATGAATAAAGCATATAACTTCCCTGCCTTTTTCCTTAGCTTGCTTTGGATGACTGTATTAAGTGTAAATATTTGGTCAGCGCAGCTCCTACCTGGCCTAAAGCCACCTTGACATTCTGGTAATATGCCATTTTCGCTAGCCCAGTCGGAGAGTCGTTTACTTATCAAGGCTGTAAATATCTTTAGCGAAGCGGATAACAATGCAATTGGTCTGTAGTTGTTTGGTATCATTTTGTCTCCTTTTTTATGTAACATAACAGTCTCTGATGCATACCATGACTCTGGGATAATTTCTGTTTGTAGTATAATATTAAACGCATCCAGTAGCTTGTTAACACACGCACTTGGCATGTTTTTATAAAATTCGTTACTTATACCATCCAAACCAGGCGCTTTGTGATTTGCCAATTTCTTCAAGATATAATCTAGCTCATATCTAGCGAAAGGCTGTGCTAATTGCTGTATTGTCGCGTCGGAAAATATTGTTGTGTCTATTTGTCTCTCTGGCATGAGTCTCTGATAAAAATTCTCCCATGTCATAGCATCGATAGGGTTTGTGCTAAAGGTTCTTTTTTTGCATGTTTTTACTGCCTTCCAGAATCCCTCTGGGTTAAACAACGCATTTATTTCTTTTTTTAGACTGTCAAAATATTCGTCCCTCTTATTTTTTCGCAATTCATGATACTCTTTTCTCAAACGCACTACTTCATGCCTCTCTCTTGTTTTCCATCCCAATCGTCGTGCTCTGTAAATTGCCCTATTTAGCAATTTCTTTATCTCCCTACATTCTCTGTCAAACCATGGTTTAAATTGTGTGCTTTGCGTTGATATTATTTTCAGTTGTCTTGTCTCACTGGCTGCTTGTCTAATGGCTTTATTTATGCATTCAATCGAATTATCCTGAATCGGTTGAGCAAATAGTGAAGCCATATATGCATCCTTTTTTTGTGGTGACCAACTCATTTTTTCTTTGTACATGACCTGTGACTCTTCGTCATCTCCAATTTTTACGCTGCATGGTGAATGTGTTGAATAAATGCTATTATGAACTTTCATCTCCTTCACACTACTCAACATGTTATGTGATGCAAAGGCTAAATCGATTACACTACATCCTTGTGCACTCTGGAATGTAAAACATCCGTCCGTGTCCCCTGTTGTTCTACCATTTAGAACTGTCATATTATGGTTTTCCATTCTCTCTATTAAGTCCTTTCCTCTTGCATTCTTTACTCTCTCAGCAGAATTCCTATCAAGACTGACGTTTGCATTTACTTGTGCTAATGGACTGATTTGTCCTAAATCTCCAATTCTAGCATTAAAATCTCCCAACCATAACACATTTTTATTGCTGCTTATAATATCAAAGATCGAGTCGAGTTCATCGATCACCACATCATACTCCACCGGAGGTGGAACATATGATGCAATGATGTAATATTCACTCTGTGCGATCTCCAAATGTACTACTACGAAAAAGCGATTTCTAAATACAATTTTAAATTGAGCAAACGAATCCTCCTTTAGTAAAAATGTGATACCTCCGCTTCCCCTGCCTTTTTCATTTTGTCTATGTGATAATACATTAATGTGGTAATAGGTTTCAAAAGAGTCTAATTTTAAGTCTTCTTCTAGCCAAGTTTCATATAATATTACTATATCATGATTTTTCAAGAATAAAATATCTGTCTTATCCATTAAACTAATTTTCCTAATGCCTTCTATATTCCAAAATACTACCTTAAAAGTAATGTTAGTGTTAGTTTTGTTAGTGCTTACTAATCCTTGATGTCTCATGGGGTGTGTTCTTCATGCGTTTTCCACTGCCTTGCTTTTGGGGTTGTAGGTGAATTTGCTGACCTGGGTTTTGTCCTTCCACACGATGAGTGTTTTGTTCCGGATTGATGACGTTAATGTACCATCTTGTGTCTTCAGGTCCTTAAACTTTTTGCGAAGTTCAAACTCTGCCGTCCTGTCCTCTTCCGGTAGGTCTCGCTCAATGTAGATTTTCTCCTTCCCCAGTTTCTTTTTCTCTGACATGACAGCTCTCACGTCCTTTTGTCTCAGAAGCTTCACCAGGATTGGACGGTCGACTTTATCTTTTTTTCCAAGTCTGAACACATCATCAAGCTCCACTTTTCTTAATCCCAGTTTGGCAAAGACACCCTCAACAGCTTTTTCGAGTTCTGATATTTTCTCATTTTCCTTGCTCTTCACCCCTTTGATAATTATGTTTTTACTTCTTTGCTCTCTGCCAAGTCTGGTGACTTTTCCACTTAACTTGTTCAACGTTGGATTAATCACATCCAATATGTCCTCTCTCAAATCGTCCAGCTTATTGGTCAGTAGTGTTTTCAAATTTTCGGACAGCTCCTCTGAAAGCTCGGAATCATGGGAATCGCCTGATCTGGTTCTTTTTTTGTTGTTTCCCATTTTGTTTCCCAAGGCTCAAATACTGATTATTGATGTTGCAATTTTTTGTTTTAAATTTGTGATTTATTTTTTTTTACTTTAAACCACTACGTTTTGATTGACACAAATAACATGTACACAAATTAGCGATTTTTATGTGAACATGAATGAATTAATGTAACTCCCTGTTGCTATTTCTTTTACTTTGCTTGGGGTGTATTGAGATCACTGATCGATTATATATGCACTTGTACTTCTTAGCTGTACTAGTAACTTGTTATGCTCAACTCAGAGGACGAGAGCGCAAGCGTGCGTTCTGGTCCACAGTCAGATCAGTTCTTAACAGATACATGTATAAAACACTCAAAATTTTAAAGATATGTATTTTGACAAAGTTGGATTACTTGTCTTTTATACTTAAAAAACGATACCTTATTTTAATTTTAGTATTATAGGATATGAAAATTTTTGATTCAATAACCGTTTTGAATAAAAATTTGATTAAATTTTAAATCACATCAATTTCAAATGTTTGTCCGATTATGATTTATATTTTTAAAACTCAATAACACAATGATTGTGACAAAATTTAAATTGAATGTATTTTATAAATCATATATATTGATTCATTGAAGAAAAAAATTTGTTTAAATCGAAGCGAAACTATAATTGCATCTAATACCAAATAAGTTAGACTGACTGATATATATATATTTAATTGTTCCTAAAAATATGCAAACATTTTGAAGTAAATATTATATATGTCGACAAAATTTTCCATCTGTTTATTCCTCCAGAATTATACCAATGTCAGTATAGTTACCTGTCTATAAAGCTAATTATATAAAAGAGATACTTTAAATTTCACCTGTACCAGTTTGTAAAAGTTTGTAAAAAAAACTAAAATTGTAAAACCTTATTAAAGAAGGACTTAATGAAATGGCAAAAGTAAAGTGCAGCAGCAATTACAATTCAAATTTCGATGAACGTTTTTGGTTAAACAGGTTTTAAGAACTGGTATACTATTATTATTTACATTTAGAATGAATCAAATTCGTATCCATGTTAATGTAAAGTGCATTACGTAGCTTGTATGAGCCAAACTGTAGAATATTTATTTTAGGTGCAGCCAACACAATTCATTCAAAAAAAAATGTCTTAACGCTGTATGTTATACAAATGTGGATACCATTAAAATTATAAACGCTTGTCGATCATTGATATTATCGAACATATATATTAATTGCTTAAGCGACACATTTATCATATTATTCATAGCTTATTCAAGTATACACCAACAAGAAGACATAGTATTAATTCCAAATGTACAACTTCAACATGAAAATGCGACAAATTTGTAAGCATTCGTTGATGTGGTATTCTGGTTATTATGCAATAACAAAAGCTTCTTTGCTAGACCAGTTACATAATTTAGATCATTAACTTATAGAATGAATTCATGATTTAAAAAGCTTTAAAACATGCAGATATACAATTTACGCTGTCATTCGACTTGAAAAGACAAAAATTCAATTAGAGTAACTAGTATTGATGACCAATGTAAATGCAAATTACTTAATATAAACATCAATCCTAAATGAATAAAGTGTGACAATATTTTAAATATATAATAAATAAAATATGTTTTGCTTACATTTTTCAGTAGCTTTTTGTTGGTAATAGAATTCTTTCAAAGAAATTCAATTTTGAAATTAAATCAAGCAGTAAATTTTAAGAGTTAGTTTTGATTATATAATTAACTTAATTTTTAATTCGTGATCATTGCACTTTATTCTAAAGAAATGAATTCACTGCTCCTAAAAGTACTTTATCCGACATTTTATTGCTGTATAAGAGCATTGAGCTTTTCAGCGAGCTGCTTAATCTCATCATCTTGCTTTTCCAATTTATCGTCAAATTCATGCCTAACATTTCTAAAATTCAGCTCAAGTTGCTCATTTATTGGGCCGAAATCATTAATTTTACTAGAAAACATCTGAAACTCTTTTATAAGCATTTGCATGCGTTGTAAAATTACCACCGCAATTTGGGTACTTTCAGTTTTTCTGTCAAAACCACAAATTTTCTCTCTATTTTCTTCGTCAGTAGTCAATTCATTCGAAAGTAATGATATTTCTGTACAATTTTGATAGCAGTTTTTTATGAAATAGTCAGAATCTGGATCTGAACAGAACCAGTGCTTTTGTCTACATGTTTAAATGAACTAAAACCAAAAGAGTATGAAGTTTGACCTGCTGGAATCCAAAGAGGGGAATAATCAGATGACAAGCAGTTAGACGAGAAATAGGCCATCATTGCATTTCCATGATTATTAATAAACCAACTTTCAAGCTGCTGCACATATTCTGGTACGTTTCGGCATTTGCATAGATCCCGATAGCATTCAAGAATAACCGGTTTATCACCCTGTTCCAAGATAGGATCATTGGATAAAATGTCAACGTTAAGGGTAGAACCACCTTCCTCATCATTACAAACTTGGTAGGATTTCGTTTCCCATTTCCAATTGGGATATTCAGTGTGAAGTGATGTAAGTGAAGCTTCTCCTGTTAAAGTGGATTCCCATAATTTTGTTAAGTTAGCGATGCCTGGTACTCCAATTTTCACACTTCGTCCTTTGCAGTCATTTGCCGAGTACAAAATCAGACAAGCTTGTGTTTGTATTGATCCAACACCGTTTATCCATTGTCGTTGTACCGGTTTTGAGAAATTGTTACATTTTGAACTGGACCTACTGCCAAACTGAAAACCTGAAAAAATGCAGGATTAAAAATTAAGTAGTAGTTGATTTATTTTTAATACAAGTGATGTAAACTATATTAGACCTTATTTCGCAATCAGTTACCTTGAAAATTCGGGTCTGCAAAGAAATGCATAATGTCTTCATTTGCAGCAGTAGCCAAATCAAAAGGAAATTCATCAAACTTGTGATCTATTGGGCGACGGGAATTATTTGAGACTTCCAAAAGTTCAAATGTCATAATTTCATCAATTGTATTTGCTGAGCAGCTGGCATTGAAATATGTAGAATTTAAAACAGGTCCAAAGGATTTAATTTTAAACGTAGCTCCTCTGTAAGTTCTATTATGTATGTGCATATTCCTTGAATTGTCCCAGCTTCCCGCAGGTATCAGCAAGGCAGTTGCTTTTTGTTCTGTACAGTCGGGCTCAAAATATGCCAATAGTTCATTACCGTGATTATCGATGGACCACTTGTTCATATCCTCTACATATTTAGGAACGTTAATGCATTTGCAAACATTGTAATAGCTTTCAAAAACATTTGGGTCTTTATGTGGGTTATTGTTCGTCAAGTATGATGTAATGTCTAGCTGAAGTGCTGGTCCACCTTCCTTCTCATTACATTTCAGAATGGATCGAATAAAATGACTTTTTCCAATGCTTTATAGAACAAACATTTTGAATTAGTTATAATGATATATTTTTTAATCGTTTTTATAAACTTTATTGGAATTGAGCATTGAAACCTTGAAGTAGCCATTTTACCAGGCATGATTTTGCTACTGTGACTAGATCCACAATTGGGTTGATAGTAACCAATAAAACATGTATCACTAATAATAGACCAAGTCTGAGCAACCTTATCAGAGGGAACGTCGTAGCAAGTTTCCGTAGGTTGTATTTCCAACTGGAGAACTAAAAGAATAATTCAAAATTTAATATTCGTGAGCGTTTTTGTTCATGTAGCAATACTGAATTTGAAACATTTTTAGTAACATTTTTACCTGAATAATCTCTGTCGCTAAATAGCTGAATTTTAGCACCACTCGCACTATACGATATATTCAGTATCGTTTGTAAAATAATCAAAACCAAACCAAGTTTTGAAATTTCCATTTTACTCAATAATTTTTTTTCGTTCTTGTAAATATAAGAATCTATCAGTTTTTTCCAAGCTTAGTGAAAAATATATGTGCACTGTTATAGGATCAAAACACTACTAGCCCTACTGCTAGAGTATTTAATGACCAGTAATGAAAAGTATACGAGTTAATTTACAAAACTGAACACATACACATCCTACTCAAAAATAAGTATAATAAACGAACATAGTCACATATATTCTCTTAGGTCGAAGTAATTTATAAGTAAAGATGTAAATTTGTAAGATAAACGAGTAAAGCTCATGAAATATCTTCACTGTAAAATACAAGCTTGGGCTTACCAACTTCCAGATTTGTTCCAATTATAAAATTTGACTACGTAAATCTCCACCAAATGATTTTTTGTTTGTTTAAGGTGGGCGTTTTTACCACTATCATAGATTAAAACTTGACGGTCGTACCAAGAAGAGATAATTTTTATTTATTTTACAGTAAGAAGAAATTTTTGGCATGAAAAATTTCTTAAAGTATCGAGTAAACTCATTTTCCTGGCCAAGCACAGTTATCTGTTTTTATGACAAAATTTAAACGGATGTAGAAGGAAAACAATTTTTTAACTTTTTCCTGTCGTAAAAGACGTGATAAATAAAACCTGTTTTTTAGATTCATACTCAGTAAAATTAAGTATTCAACTAAGCGTTGAGGAACAGTAATTTAAAAAATATATTAATCGTCACCTCTTACAAACAATTTTGTCATTTTTTTAAAAGTCTATTGTAAATAAAATACAATAAAATCAACACGGGAAATTTCCTGACTAATTAAGCTTCAAATACACAAACCAGTATTTTTATGGAAATTCAAAACATTTATCTTTACTGCTTTCACTGTAGACACAAATACTGAATTGTCTCAAACTTACATATGTAAAAACAACTTTTGATAATAGCTGTAGATGTAATAAGCAATAAGTTAAAATAACACTTTTCAATGAAGTGGGTGTTTTTTTACGTGGAGAATATTTACGAAGAAAAACGGATGCGCAAAAGAGATTATCAAATTGTCATAAATTTAAAAGCGGATGTACATTTTTGATAACATTTCTATTGGATAGTATTCATAAAATAATTCCAAAGGCTAAATAACGATGTAAACAAATTACAGGTTATAAACATTTTTGCTGGATTTTTTTTAGTTTGGTACAATTAATTGAAGTGAAAGATGTAGTTAAAAAGAAGTAATAAAACTGAAGTATTATACTTTAGGCTCTAGGTTTGATTAGTCCTACGTCCCTCCAAACAGTTCACTTAAAATTTATTACGCTACGCAACCTTTTGATAAACTTTTTTAGAATTGCTTTATGTACGTCAACTTGGACATTGAAAATAAAGGGGATGCATTTTGTCCAAATAAAAATTTAAAATTGGTTTCAGAAATTTATTAATCTAATTATCAGGCACATTTATTTCAGGGTTAAGTACACAAAGCTAATTGTATGCATCGTCATTGCCAGTTACTTTCTTAAAGTACCGTTCGAGTAACTATAATATTGATAATTAGATGTTGCTTTTCGGGGGAAAAACGTAGCAAATCAGTCGTAAATAATTTTCATTCCATTTTCCTATGCTTTCATGAAAAACTTGTAAGCCTTTACAATTTTTTAATTTATCGTTACTTGTAGTAAATTATGTATGTTACATTGATTTATATTATGTATCAAATTGATATAGGCCTACAAAGCTTGAAATTATTTAGTCAACAATTTTGATGTTATTTGGAACAAATGAAATATATAAAGACGTAAAAAAACTTTATTGGGCTAATTTGTTAGTGGAGTTAGGATGCTGCTAATTTAATAACAATAACTCAGAAATGTATTTTAGTTTTGTAATAACTCAGGCTAACTTTACAGCCATCATATGTTGAACGTTTGATTAAAACAGATTTAAATACAGCTTATATCGTACATATAATTTCTTTTAATTAGACAAAATATTTATTTAGTTAAATTTGAAGAATAAGATGTCAGATGCGTGCTTATCATGCAAAAGTGAGCCGAGAGGAGTGAACCATCTCTTGACGTAAATAATTTATAAATACATGCAACAGTAGAAAAGTCTCTTTTGATAAAAATAATTGGCGAGATTTAAGAATTGTATAGTTTTTAAGATAAGCTGCAAAAACAGCTGCTTCCAAGCAGGAGATCATCTTTTTCAAGGTTACCACCTTTGCCAATTATTTTGTGTCGTAAAATTGTTCACTGCCAAATAAATATTTAGGATTTATGACTAGCTTACTGCCGACACCAGATGTTTATCACATGCTTTATCAATAAAAGCAATTTATTTCAATTTCAGTTTAATATGTCGTGACGTGAGCTGATAGCTTAACAGAGTAAAAAGTAAGACATACCAATATTACAATCTACATAAATACACATTAAACAAATACATTTTTATTAAGATGCTGCTTTGCATTTTTTTCAACGCAGTTAAGAAAGCAAGGTAAGGTCAGTTCTTGCAAATTTTGCAGTAGTGCATACATTAAATTTGATTGAATACTACAACCAGATTAATGACATTTAGACAGGTTATTACGATTCAATTTTTTAATGTATTATCCTTTATTTTGTACAGATTGCTGGTTCTTGCGCCCAAACTCATCAACTTTTTCTGAAAGATTTTCTAGCTGTCTTATGACCCTTTCCACACTATTCATAACTAATAAACTAATTTGAACGCTCTCACTTTTTGTTTCAAAATCACACACATTATTTGCATTTGTTTCGTTTATATTTTAGTTTCACAAATGATGAGACTGTAGTACAGTTCTTACTATAGTGGTCTTTGAAGTACTAAGAATTCGGATCAGATCCCCTACACAATCGTAGTCAAAGTATAAAAGCAAACAAATTTTTGTTTTGTTAAGTATCCAATTCCAATATAAAACGGCTTTGTACTTGCTTTGAAAATATCTTACATTTTAAAGTCGATCTGCTTTTTGTATTCTTTTATAATTCTTTCCCATCTTAATTTGTCTTTAAAATGTTTTTTTTAAACCTGCAGTGAAAGGCCAAAATACTGGTAAGAACGACACGGAAAATAGATTAAGTAAAAGCTGTTATAAGAAGAAACCCCCATTGAAATCGGAAATGGTAAAAAATTTTAAGCTGTCAAATACTTGGTAATTCTAATAAAAAGTTTTGGAATGTAGCAAAATACTACGGGATGTAATTGTTATTCTCGTGCCTTTCATTTTGCAGTTCGGCAAATAATTTTGATGCAATATTTATAGAATTTTTGAAGTTTACTCGTTCAAAGATACTACGTCTTGCAATGTTTGTGTTGAACTGGAGCAACCCAATTTTTGATAAAAACTTGCCTTCAAAATTGCAAATTTTAAAGCAAAATTATTGACGGTAAAAATATTGCATTGTAAACTAAGCATCAACGTTAATAATTCAACTGGATATTTTTGTAATAAATGTATCGACTATTCTGTTCTATTCAAAACCATCAAGTTAAACCCAATTTTCGTCAAAATCTTACCTTCGAATTCGCAAACTATAAAGCAAACTCTTTGACGGTAAAACTATTGCATATTTACTCAGCATCAGATTAAACATTCAAAATAGTATTATTATATTTTTGCAGAAATATTTTTGGGCATATAATATTGTTTTTAAAGCTATATATTTTCCTTTGATCTCTGGATAATATTTCTTTAATTATTTGACGATTTATTTCAATATGGATATAAATTATGTTTGGAATTCTTGACTTATAGTACTTAATGACATATAGGTAAGATTAACCATATCCAGTTATTTTAGACAACAAAATACAGCAATACAAACATAAGTTTAAACTCATGCCAATATGTCGTAATTCTTTAAGATAAGTTAGAGACGGTAATTTGAAAATGTGGCATTATGTGTCGGAGTGGAACATGTACTTTTTCAAACTAATTCAATCGTCTCTGCTTCTAATTCTACTCTAGATATTTTTGTTAATCAATCTTTTTTAAATGAAATTTATTATTCGTGAATAGAAAAATTTAAACTTCGAAATAATAATTTGTATAACTAAACCCTCACTTAATTGGTTAGTCAAAAATTGTTGAATAATTTAAAAAGTCTTTTTTTAAATTCTAAAATGATAGTATGAGTTTATAGTTTGTATGCCTTCATCTAATAAGATGATGAATACCAAAAGCTAAGCATGCAACCATAAGTACGGTTTTTAAGCTGATGAATATCAACATTTAGCTTAAAACTAACTCTGGTCGTCTTTAAAAAAGTTGTTGTTTTAATTTTAAACAAAGCTAAATGAGCTACATATTACCGAACAAAACACAAAGTAGTCTTCAATATATTTCAGATAATAAAAGTTGTTTCAAAGGGTTTCGTGCATCATCTTGTTAATGGCGGAAATGGGATTTTTGGAATGAGTTACAAATGACATTTTGTGGTCTGTGCTTAGCAGCAAATTTTGATAAAATACAATTCCATGGTTTTTAGATGTGTTTCAATGTTAAATATTTTTAAAATTGTAAATTTAAAAGTATAACTCTAACGGTTAATTATGGAATACTTTTGACTAATAGTAAAGAATTTATCGAACTATAAAATTCTCGAAGTACGACATTCAGGGAAAAAAAATAATTTAATGGTTTATTTTCAACCATGAAAAAACTAATTGCACAAGTAATTGATGAAGAGCTGATTAAATTTTTCAGCATTTAAAATTAATTTTACATTTATACTAAAATATGATAAAAATTGGAATACAAGTTCATCATATCAAACTTCATATATTATGACACATCTTGTTCTATTTTTTTAAATAAAGTAGTTGTTGAACAAACTTTAGTCTTATATTTATAAGTTTTTTACTAATATTAAGCTCGTAATGTTAATGGTTTATAAAATTGTGTAAATTTTGCAGTTTTTTTCTCCCTCTCGTTCTATTTATGTATAGCAGAAAAAATTCGATACAGTATTACAGCAACGTGTATTAAAAATAAAAATAATAAATTTATCATTTCTAATCGTCAATTATATAATACATCTTATTAACAAACTCTGCATCTCACCCCTTTGCTTTTCCAGTTTCTCGTTAAAAATCAATTGTAACGTTTTCAACACTTTGTACAGCTGTCTGATAGTTTGATT
>JAQIWN010002754.1:0-14860 GCA_034699025.1 Entomobrya cf. arborea Gr-Col-00668 | reverse complement strand
CATAAATAAGAATTTTAAACAAATTATTACACTGGTAAAAACATTTATTCTATTCATTTTCTGCTACGTTACACAACTAATAACAATGGCGGCTCAAAGCGAAGTTATAAAGTTTCTAATATGCGTAAATAATTTCAGCAGCACCAAACTACGTTTAACTACAGTATATTTTCAAAATAAGAACAAAGTTTTGGTAGCAACTGTGCGAAATCGTAAAATCGCCAAATGTGTTTGGTTTTTTATCATGACCACCTCTCTTATCGTTACTTTTTCTGATATTCTTTATCATTACAAGTATAACGGTGAACGAAAAATTGTTACAGTACTTTACCACGCATTTCTTGGTTTCTGTAAGTTTGATGCTTACACAGTTGTTATAAATCTTTTGTGTAATGTGCACGAGATTGCACATTTATTTAATTGTATTCAAATGAGCAATTTAAGTTTGCAAAGAACAGTGCCTTGCAGAAAACAAAAGAATAAAGTGCAATGTAGATCATCGAAAGACAAACAGATTTGGTTGTTGGTGGTCTTCTGTGCTTTCGCAATCGCATCGTCTTTTTTAATATGTGCCCTATTGGTTATTGTAGCAATGCCATGTCTTCACGAGAACTCAATTGTCAATATATTTGGCATAGAAAAATGCAGCTCTATAATTTATCGGCTTTATTTACTTGGAACTCATGTAGCCTTCTTTGCACCAATTTGGATGAATGCTATAATTGTATCAACTTCTTGCCTAGTGACTATCAACGAAATTAACACCAGCTTTCAAAAACTTTGGTAAAATTCAATCTATAAATTGTTTTAAAGTATTTAAATGTAATTCCTGTTCATATTTTTTAGGTTTATTACCAAATACGGTTGTCATGACATGTGCAAGCAAGAATTCATTCAATACATTGGATTATTTTACCGTCGAGTTCAAATTTTCGTAATTCTTACCGAAAAGTGTTTTCAATCTTACATTTGGCATGCCATCCAGTTTTATGGAGCAGTTGGCGTTATTGTTTTATTATATGTTTTACTATTATTTGAGCAAACACTTCCAATTTCAGCCACCATTGGATTAATAATTTTCGCAGTAGGGATTCTTCTACTGATATGTCTAATGTTGAGAATGGGAAGTCAAACAATTATTGTGTCACGCAAGATTCTGCAACGTGCCAAGTGGTGGAACGCAAACGGTGGAAACAAATTTTCACGTAAATTTTTTCAAAGCTGTCCTACAATTGCACTTCGTGTTGGTGAGTTTCATAAAATGGATAGTGAGAGAGTGCCAGCTCTGATTCGATTCATATTACAGAGGACGTTTTTTCTGGTTTTGAAAACAAAACTGAGTGTTGGCTACAAGGAAACGAACGAGCTAACTTTGTTTGATTAGAGGAAACTAATTTATAACATACTTTGTTAAAATATAATTGTTAAATTTTCAAAACTATACATTATTTATGGTATGTGTTTAGCTAATAAAGAATGCAATAGCTGACTCTTTTATCGTAAGAACTTAAAATTTTTACATTTTACAATACAGAATATAAAAAGTATATGGTCATATTCACGGTCTAGTTTTAAGATGTTTTGCTATAGATTTGTAATGTCAAAAGCTGTGGAGCTCTATGAAGTAATAAGAGAGTCACATAATTTTAATTAGTTGACATGTTTGGTTATGGTAAAACAATATAATGCTTATCATGACATCTAATAATACGTTTGGTTATAAAATATAACATCAACACGTCTTACATTGCTCGTAGTGTTTTAATACAATTTTATGTTATTTACGATTTCATCTTTTACCAAAATTTATAGAATTTATTTTATTATTTTATTTTATATTTTTTATTATTATATTTAGAAGAAACAATATTTTGATGATACAACGGTCACAAGAAACGGTCACGGTTATCCTTTGGAATCTTACTGGAACTTTTTACATTAAATATATTTGCTAATGTTGTGAAAATATACAAAGTTTCTAATAAAAAATATTTTATTACAATGTTAGTTTTGATATCGTGGTTAGCTTGAAGAATCAATGAATTTTGTAACAATAATTGTTTTGAAACATTCCCATCAACTGAAAGTAATTACGGCATATTTTGAATAACAAAACATTGGTTATTGTTACGACGAGTGAAATTGCCTTTGCGTTTTCAGCAGAAATTTTAATTTTACAAAAAAAAAATTCATTCGGTGAAATTGTAAATTGTAATTTATTGAATAATCATTAATATGTATTTTAATGACTGCATCCGCATTGTGGTATCGCGGCAATAATCTGTGTACCAGAATTCATACTTAACTTTGTCCGAATTACTAATATGAAAGTTCGTTGTAATATAAACTTAATAAATGCAGGTCCTCGACTTCTATCCATTTTATGAAATGTTCCGATGCTCAAACTTATTTTGGGACAACTACGAAAGAATTTTCTCGACCATTCATGTCCTTGCCAGTTTTTAGTTTTTGCAAGTATTTTTCCAGATGTTAGTATCGTCTTGCTACCCATGTCCATGATAAGCAGACAAACTGCTGCAGCTGAAATCATTAACAAAAATAAACCAATATTTCCAACGACTGGTAGTTGATTATGAAAAACTAGTAGTCCATAAAGCATTCATATAATGCCTAGTCCTCCATTGAATTGTATTATAGGCCAAACATATTCTTGAAAGCACTGATCACAAAGTATTACCATCACTTGAATTTTCCGATATATCATTGCTATGCGTTGAGGTGGTAATAAAACTTTTGCATCGACTAAAAACCTATAATTTAAAATATACATGTATATAAATCCAATATTAAAAGTATTTCTTTATAAAATACAATTTTAAACTTACAAAAGATTTTTCAAGTTGGTATTTATCTCGTTCAATGCTACTAGACAAACTGTTGCCACCAGTGATCCAACAGCCGTTACTGGGGTTAGGAACAGCAATTGAATTGGAATTGCAATTAGCCGCAATAGAGTGTTTTTGCAACTAAACTGATGAACCAATCCAGAGATAATATGGCTATTTAGGCAAGGGAATGCTAAGTATACTAGTGGAATTAGAATCATAAAATATAAAAACACTGCTAATGGAAACAAATAAAGTATAACCAAAAATAATCGATTTTCAGTTTTAAATTTGGATTTCCCTGATTTACATTGCAATTTTAAGGCCAAATTGTTCTCGTTTCTGTTGCCAAAGCAATTCAGAAGATGTGCTAAATCCTTAGAATTTCTATTGAAAACGTAAATGCAAACAGTTGTTGCAAACTTTCCAATTAGAAGCATTCCATGAAATATAACTGCTACAACGTTCATAGTTTTGGTAACACTCAAGTTATAGTAAAACTCTAAAGTTGTCAGGGAAAGTGATGTAAGTATGGTAATCAGCCAGAAATATGTTGTGACTTTGGGAATCTTTATTTGAGTCACAGTTAATTTATTTTCTGAAATTTCGAAGTGTATTGGCAACAAACCAAGCTTGGGTCCTGTTACTTGGAACAAAACCTTAGTGACTTTGATCACGGCTTTAGATTGCATGATTTTCAGTAGCACAAGTAACAAATTCAAGACTTTGAAAGGCAAACTAAGACAAAAAGTTAGAAAAAGTTCAGTGCCACGAACGATTTTCATTATGACGCAAAAAATGTTTTTAATATTCTATATATAAAAGTTAAAGAATTATTTAAAGCTATACAAGTATAATTATCGTGAAAAAACTTGTTTGATGTTATCGATCGGAAAGATTGTTAATTCTAAAGGTTAATTTTATGTCACTGTCAACACGTCAAGAAAAGTTTATTTCAAATGTAAAACGAGCTTTACAGTTGTAAAAGCATAACACAATTTAGCTTTCTACTTTAGCCGAGGAATAAAAAGAAAAAATTGATTTTATACAACCAAATTTACTGCAAAAAAATTTCAAGCAAATATTAGTAGACTGCACGATTTGAGTTTTGCTTATACGTACTGGTTTATTTGAGCGATTGTGAAGGTAAATTAAAATAATAAAAACTTAAGCATGAATAAATTGATTATTTCTCTTGATTTTACGAAAACAAGGTAATAATAAACTTATGAAAGAAACAGCCATAGGATTTGTGATATACAGTGATTAAACTTTACCAAAACATTTATCATAAGCAAAATAACCCTAAACTTTATACTTTATGACAATTTTGTAGCGAATTTCTCCAAACTAGAATCTGGTTTTCTGGGAATTAAAATTTTGGTGGTTATTAAACCTTATATATGTTTTGTTATCAAACGCCGTTTAAATTGTTTTGGTTGATTGAGGAATAAAGTATTTATTACAGGCTTGTAGTGGAAAATCTGATAAACCTGTTTCAAAGTAGATTCGTAAAATATTACATTATTGAAAAACAATGTTGGGGCTCATATTATATAAGCGTATAAAATAAAATAGAATATTAACTCGTCGGATACCTTTCGTTGGCGACTACAGCTTTGTATCTTAATTTTAGCGACGTTTTAACTCAACACCATTTATACAATGAGCGTAAGACAGGTGTAAATATTTTAACAGCATTATGTCACCATTTATTTTTAGTTACTTATTCGCAACTATATGTTATTATACATTTGTTCACATGCCAGACTAAAACACATTCAACGCCGATTTCGTTTACGTGAAATAATATCGTCGGAGAGACGAGCTAAAAAAATAAAAAGAATTTTTTTGTTATCAAATTTAATTTTTTGAGAACAATAAAGGTTATTTGATCAATTTAAATCGACAATCATCGTTTGGTAGATATACTTTACTGCAACCGGGCCATCAAACATTAACTACGATGATACATAAGCAATGCTAATCTTGTACGCTCAAGCATAATAATTTAAATTAATATTTAATGCTTATACAAATAATATTGATCGATACTTGATATAAAATAAATAACATATTTCATTTACTTAATTTAAATTACATTTCCTATAGACCGAAGCAAAATTGAGTTTTAAATGATGTTGAATCGTATAAACCTAGGAATTGTGTACTAGCTTGTGAACTAAATTTGGATTATTTTATACCTTAACTGTATTTGTGTTTTTTATACTAGTTTATTGTAATTTCTTATATAAATATTTTAGAATAGTTTAGACTCACAGTTTAATGAGTTTATTATAAAATATGGGATGCGCGAAATATTCATCCGTAATTCCTGTTATTTGTTGAAGTCGTAATGAAGGCCTTTTCAAGTTTGCAAGCCGAAAATAAAAGTCCTATTAATCAAAATGTTCACATAAGCTTTGTTTGTTTCTTGCATTTAATTTCTTGATGATATACGATTTGAAATATTGATGAATATTTTAAATATGCTACAAGATCAGTTGAATAGAAATATAAAGTTTTTTCTACATGGAAACGTTGTGTATGACAAAAACATAGAAATTGGTCGCTTATATATTACAGATTATCAAGCACGAATACATTTTAATGTTCTGTTAAATTTTAAGAATCAGAAGTATGTGCTGTTCAGTAGTTTTGCAATTTTTTTCTGAAGTGAAGGGTATATCAGTGGGTTCATATTCACATGTGGACAAAAAGTGTTCAAATAGAAAAGACCATGTGAATCCCGTAACATACTTAATAAATTCTCAATTCTTTCCCGTCGTATTTTTACTTGAAATCAACTTCAGCGGACTTCAAATACTTGAACTGTAAAATTTCCTAAATCATTTTTGATATTATGACATTGAAAGCTGATAATGCCGTATCAAAGTGACTACTTCCAAGAAAAATGGTGATGAAATTCTCAGATTTTAAGGTTTATAGTTCAAGGTCGATCACTAAAGACGTTTTCATTATCTTATCAAAACCAAGTTAGTTGATAGTTGCCGTGCGCAATCAGTCTACATGAATTTTTCAGCAGATAACAGCAAAACGCTTAAATTAATGGACAAATTTAAAGTTGAGTTTGATACAAAAATTCTTTTTTAAATTAAATTTTTGAGCCCTTAAATAAAGATAAAATTCTATATAATCATTTTTTTCAATGTTTGCTTTTTCATAAATCTTCATAAATAAATATCTTTATTGAACATTTCAAATCAGGTCAAGCTTCTTGTTTATTTAGGTTTTCTTTTCAGTAAATCAAACGATCAAATCAGTAACTCAAACATCGTACAAAACATCACGGGAGTGCTTAAAAGCTTTAGCTAACAAAAGTTTCGTAATATGTTAACATTTTTCCGTGCTAATTTATCGTTTAATGTTTGCTAAGAAAAGTAGAGCCTTAAGTTTTATAATTCAATGATATATATCGATGTGAGAACCTTTAACCAAAAACTAAGTATTTTGTTACAAAAATAGTTTTTTTAAACATGTATTTTTCCTCGTATTACTGTGAGTTATTTATCTTTGCTTAAAGACTCAACTAAAGTCTTAAAAGTATTATTGTGAGCAGCATTCTAAATTAACATTATGATTTTGACGAATGAAAACCTTTGAGAAAAAATTTTTCGAGTCGATGTCTAAATTACCAATGTGAGTTTTAGCCTAACCAACAAAAATCATGTTCTAATTTGACACTTTATACTTTAAAATGTGATTTTGATTTGACCTGACTGAGCCCAGATGAACAGCAAATAAAAATACTAATCCATGTAAACAAAGCCTTATCGACCAATACCAGCACCATCACATCACATTAAATTACGTTCTAGTTTTGGGTGAAGCTTAACTTGGACAATTAATAAAAAACGGGGAATATGAGACGATTTTTAATCATAATATGAATTATGAACTCAATAATCACCAGAATTCTGACCATAATCAGGGTTTCCGCTCACAAAATTTCATTCATAATGTTTCTCACAATTTGAAGTATAAAGTACCACGATGTTACTCATACTTTAATATTTTAACACCGTAATTCACAATGTTGTGATTATAAATTCAGCTTGAAACAACAATTTTCATAACTATTTGAAACATCAATAAGGAATTTTGTTTAAAAATTGATACGTCTTTCAACTTGAAAAATGATGTTATCTGAAGAAAACTGAAAACAATTAAAAGATCATAACTGCAACAAAATATTTTTTAAGCCGAATTATAAGTACGCCTACCTTCAACTTCGAAATCAGTTATCTTGACAAATATTAAGAAATACTGGATGTTTACAAAAACATGTTTTTGGCCACATATGACAAAGTTCATTGTTTTCTTGCTTACTTGATCCAAACTTAGTGAACGTTTTAAACATCTAATTTAGGTACTTTTGACCTGAAACATTATTTGTTGACAATGTGCTCATAGACTTATATTGTATGCCATAAACACCATAAAAATTTCGACCTACACTAAAGCAAAGCAAACCTTGTGTATGTCAAATCTTGGTAAGTAACAACCTTTTACTTTATTAAAAAGACACTAAACGTTTCTAGTTAGAGTACAGCCGGACACAAAACAGGCTTTTGAGTTGACTAAGTAAAATTTTTTAAAGCGTTTAACCTTGTGCATAGTTAAACTTCATATGAATAAATATTAGCAGTGAAACGTGGAGCAACAAATATTTTCTTTTACCAGTAGCTTTCAAAAGTTTTTTGAGTAACTTCACAAATTCTTATTTTGCATTCATAAAAATATGCTTTTGTCCGAAAAATCCTGGAAACAGCCCTTCAGGCTAACAGGGCTTTCCCATCCATTGTTGATCAACTCTTTGAATATAATGTAAAAGCAGGCAAAGTGGAAATCATTCCCGGTGGAGCCTTAACGGGGTTTAGAACTCGTTGGTTGTTTCTCTTGCTTAATGCAGGAATTACTTTCTTGCGCATATTCATCGGCCAGCTTCTTGCAAAAACTGAATCTGATATTGGGCCTTTAAAATTGGACTTAGCCAATTTAAATTTGTCTGTTATTATGATGTTCTTCATATGCGGTCTTACTGGTGAGCGATATCGATTACGAGCAAAATTTCCTCAAGACTACGTGTCATTTTTCAATGGAGCCATCCAAATCGAAAGGAATTTTATAAACGGTTTGTGAACACTTAGTAAATTTATTATTCTATTATATAACTAATTTGTGATCATTTGGTTCCAGAAACCCAGTTTCGAATATCAACTAAATACAAAATTGCAAAACTGAACTTGCATAATATTCATTACATATTCACCTGGATTTTTTCCATTTGAACTTGATGCTACTTTCGTTGTCGTAAAATCATTACCTTTTAACTCACTTTGGACAATTAATAGTGTCGTTGGGTTTTCAGGTTGTGGAAATAGTATGCTTTGTAGGTATTCGAGATGAGACAGACGTTCATTTTCAATTTTATTCTATGGGTTATATTAGCAGTCCAGGGGTACTGTATGACGGTGGATTTGACTGGTGGTGTATTTGCTTTGAATTTTTGTCACAAAATTGCAAACAGGTAAAAAAAATATTTATTGTTATAATTGTTTGTAAAAATATTTTAGAAACAAATTTTAAGCTCTAATATTTTGCAGAAAACTGTTGCTTGATATCAATACATGTAGGCAATTGACAAAAGTGAGCAAATGTAACGGCGTTAAATCTACTCATAGCTTACTAGGTCGTGGAATTCACATATTAGTTTAAATATATAATGAAGCGATGAGTTTAATGTTATTTTTAATTATATCGGTTGTCGGCTTATGTCAAACAATGTATGCTGTTACACTAATTTTTCAAATGCAACAATATTCCGCTGGTGGAAGTACAATGCCAGTTTATCTGATTTTTTGTTTTCCATCAGTTTTTTTCTGAGGAAACTCTAATAATTTTAATTTGTTACGGATTTGCTGGAGAAATATACAACGAGTTTAAAAAAGATTTAGATAATATAAAACGCCAATTATTTGGGGTTAACAAAAATGATAAATTGATGCTACCAAAAGAACTCAGATACAGGAAAAGATATATTGCTTCATTTCAAATTGAAAAGATTAAGTTTGTCATGTAAAATTTCATTGAAAATAGAACTTCTCCAGTTTTTCAGTTATTTTGTGGGAATCGTATAATTGACATATTGTTAATTCAATAACAGATGTATGTATAGCTCACTAGAAAAATATAGTAAAAAAAAATTCAGAATCACGTCAGCTCTCATATAACTGTGTTTTGCTAGAAATCAGTTCATTTGACATTCAAAACTTGTTTTTAATTACATTAAAGCATTCAATTACATGCATAAATTTGTTAAGATACTAATTATATACATAGCGCTCTTGTTACACAAAGTGTTCTTGTAAAATACTTCAGTGTTTTTATGGGTGCATGGATGTTCTTTTTTATATTTATTATGAGTATGCGCAATGTGCAGATTTTTAATGATGTTACTGGCTTGATTACTTGTTTCGAGCGCACTAGTAGCATGATCCAAAATTGTACATATTGATAAACTTGAAAAGTCACTTAATTTTAAACTGCGGCGAAAAACTGTTCTAAGCTGCGATAAAGTGTTAAATAATTTAGTAAAAAGGATAACTGATGTACAGAAAGTATTATGTCATGTTTTTTGCTTATCAACAATCCCTAACTTTCACGGGCACTAACTTAAGTAATTTATGTACTAATATGTAAATTAAAAACAAGTTACACTTTTTTTGATTTTTTTTTTGCACGCGCTAATTTAAGTGTCTTATGCGTTAAAAGTTAATTTGATGAGTTGTGCGTGTGAGCAAAGTTGTGAAGTTGGAGCTGTCTTTTGATTTATGATGCTTTCAGAAAATCTGAATAATTGCTTATTAAATTGTTTTTGTTCATTTCATAGTACTTATGTATGTATATCATTTTGTTTTCTATCATTAATCTGTACTCATTGAACTCTTTTGAGAATTAAATTCTAGTTATATCTTTTACAATTACGTTTAAACTTTGTTTCACAAATCTCTTCCGAAACTTCTTATTTACAATATTTACTTATGTTTCTTTAGTGTATACTAAGATTAGGTTTTTGCAAAACGAAGTTGGAATTTTTGAAGATAGGCTTGGATTGAAAGCATGTAAATATTTCCTTAAGACAGTAAAACGTCGTTGGGTAAACGGTATTGGATCCATTAAAACAAAGAACATCCGTAAACATCAGTTTTTGACTAGACGCCAATTCCGAATATCCTATCAAAACCATCAACAGAAAATTGTGCAAAGATTTTACTGCTTGTCAATGGAAACGGACCCAGTGCATTTGTGATTTGAACACCAAAACTGAAAGAACACAAGCTGTGGTACTTATAGCCAAACTCATGAAAATCGTATTCAAAAGCTTACTAAGGAGTTTGAAAAAATTTCCAACAAACTTAATGCCAGGGGGTCCGACTTATTAGGAAGCCGTGAGAAGCATAAAAAAATGTCACTAATCAGGAACAAATACGAACAAAAAATTAAAAAAAGTATCATGTAGAAATTCAAAAGCTTAATTCTAGTATTCATTTATAATAAATGGGTTGCAATTAGACCTTGTAAGTCATGCTCACGTTAGTAATAATAATTTATTGACTAACAGCAAATAACAATTACGTTTACATCCAAAATCTGGAATGTGGCATAACATTTGCACCAGTATACTATTTCTCGTATAAGTTTGTATTTTTAATACATAATTTGAGAACTGCTAATACTAACTAATTAGTATCCCAAAATTTGAATAAACACAAAGATAAATTACCTAAAAAAAATCTAATAGCATATATTTCGGAATTATTTTTAGTGGTTCATTAGAAACTAATATGGGATACCATTAAAACCCCGAGATATAAAGGTATTTATTATAATTACATCACCAGTTTGAACCACAATATAACCAGGTATTTCCCCAAATGTTAAGGTCCAGGCTACGTATATAATTAAACACAATCATTGAAATGAATACGGTGACCATGATTGATTAAACTACAAATTAAAGTCAAGTCATTAGAAAAAAATTCAAGGTGCATTAACCTAAAAATATTATAGTTACAAGATTAATTTTGCAATACACATTATGCAATAATTTTTAAAGCAAATAATACAAGTCTTTCATTAGTTCCCTGTTATTTGTCATTATTATAGCAACCCTTTTATAAAACTTTAAATTTGATTGATTTGATCTTGGTTTAAAATAAATTAATTAAAGTACTACTTCCTAACTTTTGAAGGTTTAACTCATTAAACATGGCCATTTTATATAAAAATCAAAACATAAATGGCAAATAGATGGTTTTGTTTAGACGAAAACATTCAAATTTAAATTTACATCAAATTCTTCCTGCCAATATCGAGTAATTATCTAAATAAAATAAAAATGAAGTGCAAACTATTAAAATAGGTTTCATTTAAACACAGTCGAAAATGTTGTCAGATCTACCGCTTCAGCTACTACTAGAACCTTGGCTAACATTCTTGATGTTTAAATCCCTTCAAGTTTTCTCGAAAACTTTTGGATTACTACCTGGTCTTGGCGTTAATATAAAAATTAGCCATTCAGGAGCTCCATATATTCCGTACTATAATTGGAATCAAAACAATTTACTACTCCACACTTTTCTAATCTTACAACAAGTTATTCTAGGTTTTGGCATTTTAAAGCCGTATCATTCCCACGAAAAGTTTTCCGGTGATAACCTTGTAAAATTGGGGGTTGTCATTTTGTCCCTTATCCAACCACTCACAATACTTCTTCTAAGACGTAACATTATTAAAAGCAATGGTTTATTTTATATTGGAATAAATCAAACTATGGCCTGCGGTAGAAAAAAGTATTTCAATAAACGTTTAAAAAGAAGAAATTTACTTGAAATTGTTACAGATCCACCTGGATTGCTACTGATTTATTATATGACCGGTTGTCTAATATTTGGACTGCCATTATCCGCTGTCTTATTTTATAATGATTTAGATCCTTACGTAACATCGTTTACCAAATTGGGCCTTACAATGAACCCCTATTTACTGATTGTGTCTTATTTATTAAGTACATTTACAATTGTTTATCTAGTGCTTCACAACTTAACAGTTATTGTATTTCTTGCAATATTTTCATATCTTGCAATTCAAAGCTATCTGAAATTTCTCATAATAATTTACAGGAAATCTAAAAATTCAAAAATCGTTTTATCGTACTACGTTCAAATAAGGCTGGTATATAATTTATATAGCGAATGTGTTCACAGTTCCATTTTTATAATGACTGTTTACACTTTAGTACTTCTCACTTTATTTTTATGGTTAGCAGTTAATTGTGCTAATGTTGTACCTTTATTTATAGTACTATGCTTTGGAGCAGCTTTTATAGGTGGACTAGGGCTTATTGTGTTTCTAATGCAAATATTTGCTGATACTAGAATATTAAGTGGTGTACTAATAAAACAGGCAAAGGGTAGCTTTTGCTATTCAACTACACACAATGTTGGAACTAGTACAGTTTATGAAAGAATTCTTAAAAGAAAGTGGTTGTCCCAGCCGGAATTGCCTGTAAATTGTGGACGTAGATTTGCTTGTAGCAAAGATGCAATTATGAATTATTTGGATGTTTTAAGTAGTCTATTGACAAATTCGTTACTTTTGCTCCAAGTGTGATTCAGTTGATATATTTTGGTGAATGTTTATATTAACAAGGTTAAATTGAATTGGAATTCGTACATATGTTTGCTCAACATGATAGAAATACGATAGGATAGGAGTTGTATAGTGTATCGAATGCGTATGTTTCTACATCCCATTAGTATAATTTTGGTAAAAAGATTTTTTGTAGCGAGATTTTTTAGAAAACCGGTATTTGAACAAACACTATCGGTTCGTTAAAAAAAATCTTTACAGTTCATACGACAAATTACTTAACTTTTACAAATTAATGAATTTAATTTATATAATGGGGCATGCCAAATTTTTACAGTAAAGAATGATGGAAATATAATCAAATAAAATTTTTTGTATAAATTGTTTGACAAAATTTTATTTTTTTTGGATGTGGATAGTGTAACTTGAAAATATTTAGTTATGACAATATTGTATTGGTATAAGCTTGATGAATAATGTTGCAGTTTTTATTTACCACCGGTACCCGCCCCACGTCCAGCACCTGCTCCTGTATTAGCACCCGCGTTTGTATTAGTGGCACCACCATTTGTAGCAGTTCCACCTGTAGCAGCACCTGTCCCTGTCCGTGGTGGAGGTAGAGGAAATCGGTCAAGAATGTTGCCAACAGGGCTTGGGCCTGTAAAAATACATTTCAGTCTTAAATATTCAAAATTTGTACACAAATAGCTACGTATGTTTATGTATTAAATGTTTACTTCTGGATGGTGCTTGAATTGGATTCGGATTTGATCCAGGAACTCGGGCGGAAACCTTTGTTGGTTGCATAGCAACAAAGCACGCCATAAAGACAAGAACCAAATAAAATTTACAACTGGCCATAATTCCTTCTTTTTTGCTGGTTGAAACGAAAAACTTTAGAATTTGTTGGAGATGTTCAAGAATGTAGAAGAATGTGGACTGATGACATACTGGTTGAAATTCCCTGTTTATATATCTGTAAAAAATGGCTTTGCTCTCGTTAAAAGAGTGTGAATAGTTTTAGTAGAATTTGATTTTCACAGAAATTCATTGCATTTTGTTAAGATTTAAAAAGAATTTACAATAATCATAAAATGAGTAATTATATTTGGGAAAACGCTGTACTAGAAACTCAATAAATGATTTTGTGTAGTTTATCAGCAAGCTGTACTGGTGCTTTGTGTATAATTAGCTAGTTTTCTAAGAATAAGGTAATTAGTAAGGTGGAAAGAAAACATGAGAACCGAACCTTACTCAAGAAGCTTACAATCTAATTCTCTAAAATTAGCTGTTTGTATCATTCCATGTATGAAAATTGAACGAAAAAATATTTACACAATTATTTTTCATTTTGTCACAAGAAATGATCCAATATGTTAAAAAAAAAATTCAAAATGACATGCTTAAGTGTATCTTGGTGTAAAATTTAATAAAATTTCTGTAGTTTTGAAGCAATTTTACTGGTTTAAAAAATTAATTTCTTTTCAAGTGCAATTTTTTCTCCTATGAACGTTTTTATTTGTGAAAAGTTTAAATCTATTAATAGTATTAGAAGCAAGATTTATGGAAAATTACAATTTTAATCGTTTAATTTTTCCAGTTTAGAATATTACATGGAATTTTCCCTTAATTACTTAATCAGATAAAATACAAGAAGGGTATCTGTAACTTTAAACAATGTTTCTTAATTTTACCTAACCAACAAGTTTTTTTTAAATTGCAATAGCTTCCGGACAAAAATTTACATTGTGGTCAAAGGTTACAGCATCAAACACATTTCACATGACACATCAATCAATAGCAGTATATTTCATTGCTAGATCAAATGTTAGACCAGCTTCCCCAATACTAATTGCAGCTTTTTAATTACCACCCAATCCTTCAAAAAGGGCACGACTGCCAGTACCCTCCCTGTATTGTTTAATGTTTCTCTACATACTAGATAGCGATCCTATACCTGTGAGAAGTTATTTATAAATTATCACAGTAGGCTATCTACTTCATTTGTTGAAGAAACTTACAAACATTAAAAGTCCATTAATTTAGTAATTTTCTTGAAATAATATGAAGCAGTACAGCACGGCCTGATGGGCTTAATGTAAATAGCATGTAAAACTAATGATGTGCATGTTATCGTTTGTGTCAAAATGTTGGTATAGACTAGAGATGGCCTGTACTATGAAATTTAACAAGCTAACTATTTACCTAATTGACCTGAACTAAAAATAAAACTTTGTAGTCAGAGGTTTTTTTTAAGAGACCTTTTATGCAGGATAACGCTATAAATATGTTTGCATTTAGTACAGTTGACTTTTTTATTAATCTACATTACAAAATGC
>JAQIWN010002753.1:0-14862 GCA_034699025.1 Entomobrya cf. arborea Gr-Col-00668 | reverse complement strand
AAGACACGAGACAAATCAAATTGATTATCTGATTTACACACACTTGAACATGGTTGGCTCCACAAGACATGGAACCTCTTTGCAAGAATCAGACGCAAGTGGGATATCAACAGGAGCTTCCTTCACTGTGACCTCGGCTGGTTTCTGCTCACGGAATTCGTAAGTATCAGGGTTACATCCAATACATCCCGGGCAGTCTGACGTGTCGCAGTCATCGGCTTCGGATGTGGGCTCGGAAACTGGAGGTGGGTCCTTTGCATACTTCAGTACGTTGTTCTTAAAGTCAGTGCACTGGAATTCAATGAAAAATTGAAATGATAGTTTCATTTAAACACATTTCAAAAACATGATCTTTTAAATAGTATGACATATAATTCTCACCTGTTCCTCCGAGAGAAATCTGCACGTAAACGTTTCCCACTGCGGCTCCTCATCCGTAGACATATCCAACGCCTTCCAGCACAAAATCTTTGGACTCTTCTGATAACTCGTAACGGCCAGTTCCGGGTACAAACTAAAGTTACAAGCAACTTTCCCAGTAACTCTGGTCCACATAACCACCCGACATTTCTTGAAATTCTCGATTGACTGCAAAATGGTTATGTTCCCAATCCCCTTCTCCTTCCACTGCTTTGTTGTGTTGTCAAATCTGTACAACTTTGCTCTGTACTCGGCTACAAGGGCTTCATCAACGACTACAGTGGGTAGTTGTTCAGTAGGTTCCTTGAAGGCGTCGTACGCTTGAACTTTTTCCTCCTCCTTGTCAGCGTCCCCATCATCATCGCCACCATTTTTCTCCTCTTTGCCAGCGTTACCACCACCACTGATTTCCACCACTTTGTCAGTTTTACCACCACCACCACCGTTTTCCTCACAAGTCTCCTCTTTGACGTCCTTTTCTGTAGCCTCCTCCTCTGGATTCGACTGGACGATGTTGAGGTTCTTGAGATTTCCACATAGCCCCTCCAAAGCTTCCGACACTCTGCCCTTACTCATTTTTACACTAAAGATAACAAGTAGACACCGTTGTGATACTGATATTTAGTAGCTTGACAGTGTTTGCAAACTTTAAAAACGTTTTTCGACAAGATAATTAGACACACATGCCGGGTATACTGGATGGTCTACTGATGAATGAAACCACTAAGCGGAGGGAAATGGCTATAATTTGCATAACAACCGAAGGTCTAGCAATTGAATGGACAAGAATTTTCGTACTTGTCGTGTGTAATGCGCATAAATATCCTTCATACAGTCCCATGTGTGCACAAACATCTTGTCCAGTTTCATTTCCATTGAGCACCCGGTCTAGCATACTATTGTATGTCTACCAAAACAGAAGATTCCTTTTGTCCCAAATATTTTTTTAATGACCAATCAGATCAGAGGCAACAAAGAAATGATTCACCTGTGAAACGCAGGTTTACATGTAGTAATCATGTTGTATTTCCTTGATTCTTTAAAGGCAGACAATAATTTCATGTTGAAACTATAAGATGTATACAAACCGGATATTATTTTTCATCCGACAAAACGGTACCGGTTTTCTGCAAAGTGTGAAGCTTTTTTAATGCTAACACACCCGTGGGAAATTATGTTAAGCTAACAATGCGCAAACTTCGCCAATGCATTTGTCGTTTTAATCCATTATCTGTGATTAATTTAATCAATTGAAGGAAGTATGAATGTAGGGACGGTACTTTTTCTCACGCAGCAATCGTAGACGACAAACCGGGTAACTAGCTTGTGGCTTACCTTGGTTCATTGACACCAGCATCGGTTGACATTGTAGAGAAATTCTTAGTAACTGATTATGTGGATGACTGAGATTGAGAATATCATATTCTCAGTCCGTTTCGAAGCTCGCAAGCGAGCATCACTGATTAATTTAGCTGAATAAAATGGAATATCATTTTAAAATGGCGAGTTACACACTAAACTCCCTCCTTTGTTTCCTCCTCATTAGTGGAGTACAAGGCGGAGGTAAAAGCGAGTTCAAAGTCAAGAGCCCTTGCACAATCACCCGACACATAAAGGGTAACATTCCAGTGATCAGGGTAGTAGACGATGTGAATGAGGAGTCAGGTGTTATCCTGGGTCAACAGGGACTTCAATACTACACACTAATTTCAGCGAGAGTTCAAGGGGATGTTGTGATTGAGTGCAGTAGCTCTCATTCTCCGGTGAAATGGGTTTACAAAGGTGCTGGGGTAAGGTGATAAAAGTAAATTACACTGTAATGGAATTTAAGTGTTTAACTGATAATAATGTTAAACACACTGCCTAGGCCTCCTCTGGTTTCAAAATAGTCAATACGAGATGGTCAGGAAGCGACCTGAGCCGTGCTCCAAGTTGTTTCTCCAGCGCTCTTGTGATATCTCAAGTAAAGGACCAGCTAACTGGAGAATACAAATGTCAGGAAGTGAATAGCACTAGATCAAAAGGACCACGGAGAAACTCGTTCAAGTTATTTGTACCCAGTAAGTTTGATAGGATGTTTAAATTAAATGGTTTTTCTCCGAGTTAAGAAAAGATATTTGTAACGCTTAACCATTTTCCATTTTAGATTCGCCCCCAAACTACCCGGTGGAAGGATCAGAAGTCAACGTGACCGTTTTAAATGGTCAAGGGAAGCTTTCTAAATCTTCAATTGTCCTTCCGTGCATTAGTAAAAAGATGAGTGGGGACGTTATGCTGTACTCGGTTGGAGATGAGGTTTGATTTTAGTTGTAATAAAATGCTGATTTACGCTATTGTTCATCTTGACATGTATAGCTAATTAAAATTACATTTCCAGCCAAATCCGCCGCACCCCACGACATATTCAAACATGAGATACGACCCATTCATTGGGTTCATCATCCCACAGGACAGCGTGTCGTTCAAGAACTCGACTGGAATTTTACGGCACGAGTGTAGGTGTACCGAGACTAATTCTACTTTGCTTAAAGTTAATTTGGTCATGGAATCAGGTAATCTATTAGTCGATAGGTTCAGACAATTTTCAGGAAATTAATATAATAACACATGAATCTTTGGTGTAGAGGAAAAAATTGCACCTGAAAAGGAACTGGTCAAGTCCTCAGCACCTTACTTATCTTGGACAACGAAGCACAATCCCAAACTCCAGTTTACACCTGACATCGAGCAAAACGTTATGATTTGGCAGCAGTTCTTTACTAAGAAAGGGTTTGAGGAGATTTCCTGGGATGCTCCCATGTTTTACCTGGGATCTGCAACGTTGATAAACTTGACGTACGGGGATGAGGGTCAAGTTGTTTTGTATGACGGTGAAAAGTCTGTTGAAGATGGGCTTATACGGAAGTGGAATTACATGGTTTTGGATGTGATGGCGGAGCAGAATGCTGGGATGAAATATGAGGATTATGAGTATTTTCATGTTTTTGTTTGCAAGTCGGCTTCGAGTGTCAAGCCGGTCATTGGGTTTAAGGATATTATGAAGGATGGGACGACGGGGACGATGGATGTAGTTGAATAATTTTTTTAAATGAATTAATTAGGAGTTAAAAATGTAACATGCTAAAAAATTTGTCCAATCTTGATCAGATCACTGGAACCTACAACATAACTGATTGTATTGGCGAAAAAGTACGGAGAAATATTGGCTGCGTTATGCTGACCAGTTATGTGAATCAGGGGGAGGTTCATTGTGTTGGGGATGGGGTTGATGAAACGATTAGGTATCCGCATGTTACTTTTGGTAAGAATGAGAGAGTTGGTCTGTTTAAAATCAGTTGGCTAAATGATGAATTTTTAATATAAAGTCATAAATTTGTATTCTAGAACCCGGTCGTCCGTTTTTTGTTGAACGTGGGGCTAGCATTAGCTTGACACTTTCGCCATTGGTCGAGAAAATACGGATACCATGCTTGACTAATTCTGAAGTGCCTACGTCTGTGTTTTTGTACAAAATGACTGAAAATGTGAGATTCTATTGAAAGGAGAAACTAAAGAAAGGATACATGTGCATTGCGCACCATTGCAATTATTTTTGGTTATTTCATGATTTTATATTGGAATTCAGGGATACAAAAAGATATGGTCTGATGACGATGAAGAGTTTGGTGATAGCGACATAGAGTTCTACCCCTCATCAGGTTTCCATTTGACGCAGTCCAACAGCGGAGAAATGCACGAGTTGTTTGGAGAGTACTTGTGTAGTAGCAGTATTGACCCGAGTGACCGGAGTGATGCTGTTAGTGTTGTTGTCACAAAGGAAATGGGTAATCGCTTTTGTGGTACAAGTTAGAATACCCTGTGCAGTAACAATAAGCAATCATGAAAATTTGTGTATTTATTCCAGGAACGAACTATAAAATACACCCAAGAGAAACAAAAGTTTTCGGTCGAATCCCAATGAAATTCTCGTGGGAGGCTGACGAAGAGCTGGAAGTAGTGTCTCTCTCAACTCCCCTCCGTAATATTTCGTTGGGAAGGGAAGAAAACGACCCAAAGTACGGGTATGGAGGTAAATTGGTAATAATGGAGCAAACCCCTGAGGGTGAAACAAGGAACGTAAGTTTGAGAAGGAAATCAGACGGGGTTGTGCTTCACAACTGGGTGTTTCAGCAAATTGATCGAAATGCTGATTACCGTGCTGGGTTGATGATTGAGATGAAGGAAGATGATAAGGGGGAGAGTGTGGTTGTTGCTAGTTGTAGGTCGAAAACTAATTTGAAGCCTTTGATACGGTATTATCATTGTTTGAATGAGGATAGTTGCGAGTTGATGAGGAAGTGTCATGAGAAGGTATGTAATGTGTTGCTTTAAGTGTCGTGTTTAGTTAATGATGATCAGTATAATACTTAGCTTTTGATTAGGACTGTCACCATTCTACTATCCATCATGAAGACACCCCTGCCAATTTGGTGGAAAACTGTGAAACTGATAAAGGATGTAGTTCAATTACTATACGATCAATTTATATCAATGGGATTTTGAATGTGTCATGCGTTGGAGATGGTGTCAACGAGCACCGTGTGGTCAAAGATGTATTTTGTGAGTTGTTGCATTTTTAAGAAAGAAAGTAAATATGAACCTTTTTTAATACCATGATTTCCTATGTCCAGTTAAAGACGACATAGTTTGGGATACCGAAAACAACGAGGATGGATACGTGTTCTTGAGTACTTCACACGCAGGACACGCTGCAGACCAAAATCCTCAAAAGGAAATCCAATACATTGGGTCTAACGTCGAGTGGGAGATGGGTGAAACGGTGGAGTTCAGTTGTGTTGCAGCACCGTTTCTCTACTCTAACGGAATTAAGTGGGCGGTGGAGACTAAGAAAGGAAAAATGATTTTTCAGAAGGATAGTAAGGGGCAAATTAAGACGTTCTTATCTTCTGTAAAACGGTTAAATGGAAATTCATGGTTTTTGCATTCTCATTTTTAGGCGTGTATGACCTCCAGTTCAAACACATAGGATCAGCCCATGTGGCATCCACGTTTAGTTTACTTATCGACCGGTTTGATTACGCGAGAGTGTACTGTTTTGTTCCAAAGCTGGGGTCAACAACGGAATGGCATAATGCTTCCACTCCCATTTTCATCAGGTCAGAGGTAAGCTAACAATACTTTATGTTCATGTTCATAAACAACTTGACAAGTTCAATGCGACTACTATGAAATTACGTTTCCAGGCGTCTGATGACTACTGCCATGAGACAAACTCCATCCATTTGATCAACCTGCACCCAGCTCCTTCCAAATTAAACTTGGTTTTGAATGAGACGAGGTTGGACAGATTTCCTTATTTCGTTGTTCCTGATGAAGTGCTTCAGTTTGCTGTTAAAGTATCAGGGCCGAAGCCTTTGACTTGGAGTTTCATTGCAAGTGGGGATGGGGTAAGTAGAGACACTTAGCCATTTAAAAGTAAAAATTGCCTTTTTATTCGTTATCTGTTCATAATTCTTATAGCCATCAAGAACCCCACTTATCCAATCCGACCGAAAAGTACTCGACTTTTACGACAGCTCAACATACTGTTACTCGAGCAGATTGCTTCTCAATCTTCGTCACAAAAGTTCAAACGACACTGGTCGATATGTGGTCAAACACAAATATGAGTCCAAGGAACTCGCGTCGTTTTACATATTCGTTCCAAGTAAGTGCTTATGCAAATTAGTCTTAAATTACTGATGATGAGCCATATCATGCACAACTACTTTAAATATTCGCAGGTAAATCTCCTCCTTACCTTATCCGCTCGGGTTCTTCAATCAACGTTACAATGCCTGAGGACGGCAGTGACTTTTACATACCGTGCTTGGTGACTAATCCAGACGTGGGAGTGGAGCTGATGGAAAGTTTTGAGGTAGTTCATCATGCGCTTTAAATGTACTCATGCAAATTTGTTTGTAAATTTTCATGTTATCTTGAACCAGGGGGAAACTGATAAATTATTAACTGCAATATACGACCCAACAAGAGGATTTCTAATGAGTGGTTCTGGTATTAGTAGCGCTGTAGATGATCCCATCAAAATGTACAGGTGTATTGCCAACAAAAATCAAACAGACTCGTTGGTTGTTTATGTCAATCCCCCACAGCGTAAGTGGATGAAAATGTTAAGCTTTAATAGCCACTCTTGTTGGTTACTTTCTGATATCGTAAATATGAAATAGGTACCCCTGAGCTAAAATACGAGAAAGTTAACGATTTTCATGTGTTTACATGCAAATCTGGGAGCAAAACTCCACCTGAAATCACATTGACTGAGATTGGAGATGATGGGAGTCCTGTGGAAAACGTATGTTTGCATTGCAACATGAGTTAAATTGAATTTAGTGAATAACATTTTCCTTAATTTACAGTCTACGGAGCTCAAAAAGTCTCGATGTTCTGGTGGGTGCATGGCTCTCATCACTCAAGTTAAACAGGGATCTGTTAGCTGTGTTGGAGAGGGCATTGATGAGACATATCGGTTTCCACCAACTTACAATGGTACGTGGGTTTTAAACTGAAATTGAGGTTAGCATTTTGCATTTATGAAAATTGTCTTGAATAATTGTAGCAAACAAGAGAAACTCTGACAAGTCTGTCGGGCTTTGGTTTGACAACACTACAAACACGTTTAAATGCCAAACGAACTCGGTTGAGCCTCCTACTTTGGCAGCGGTAACTTGTCGACGACCTAACGAGTGTGAGATTATGAAGCGGTTGTTGCAAGAGGTAGTTTTTTTCTATTTGTGTTTGATGTGATGACATGTTTATGCAAAATATTTAAATTCTATTACCATCATGACTTTAAAGAAAGGTGATATGAGCCAAGCGACATACTCTCAATGTGGAGAAGGCTGTGCAGAGCTTGACGTAAAGGTCCGTGAAACGCCTCACATTACCCCAAATTGGTTCAGTATTTTCCTCCGATGCAGAGGAGAGGACAATATGGAAATTCTTTCGCAATACTTTTACGATAAGGATAAGATGATATGTAAATTGTGCTTTTGTAGAAATACTTGCTGAAGAATTAGAACAAACTGATACGAGATTTATTTTGTCACTTTGATTAGATGCCTCGATAGATAATGCCGAGCAGCTCAGGAAAATAAGGATAGATGTACCAGCGTTGAGGAGACAAGGGAAAATGGTCGTTGCTACTTTTAGATGCTTTGCAAACAGATACTTTTATTCGAGGGGTTTGCAGTGGGGGTTGGAGGGGAGGAATGGGATTATCGAGTTTCCTGGTAAAAAAAAAGTTTGATTCTTAAGTTATTGCACTGATGTGTCGTGGTATGAAATGAAAACCATTGATTTAATTACAGCTACAGCCGCCAGCCAAATTGAAGTCCAACTTTTCTCTGCGGTTATGAGTACTATAAACCTGGAAATTGATGAGAATATTCACACTGCAGTGTACTGCTTTGTTCCGTTGCTTGACTCTTCAGCGTGGGCCAATTCAACAGTCAAGTTTCCAATCGAACAACTTCAGATTAATATCTGAACATGAATGTTTTTAAGAATTTGACAATGACACACACGATTCTGTATTGAGACCAAGCTCTGTTTATTTACAAATAAATAAATTAAACTATAAACTGCATTTAAGAGTCAATTGCTATAAATTAAAAATATACCAAAAAATACGCGAAAACAAAAATGTAAATTACAAGATCCAGTGAAAGTACAGTTTGCAAGATCCGAGATAAAAATTGTATCACAAATTAAACTAATTCTCAAACTAACTTGCTCATCTCAAATAAATTGGTTGTGATATATTGGCCCAGTTATTTGAGGACAGCTCTGGAGTGTAACACCAGACGCTCTTCCATTCTGCATCGAGAATCTTGAGATTTATAACACTCCTCACTTCGTCTCTGACGAGGACGTCTTCTCGTACTTTGGCATCTGTGGAATTTCGAATATGTATGGAACGAAATAATTGATTGAGATTTTTTTTTTTTCACATTTTCATACTTACCAATAAACTTCTTCTGTCCATTCCTCGTCTCGATAGCCCATTGAAACCCCTTTGAATAAAAGTACCTACTCGCTTTACAAATAAAATCAACAGTCTCACCGACCCTCAATCTTCTCACGCCAGCCAGGATCTCGGGAACTTTGAACTGTTCCATTGTTGACTTGTCTTCTTCCGTCACTGCAACGAATTGTCAATTTAATAGAACGGGTTTCTAACTGGGTAAAAATGCAATGACTTGAGTCAACTTACATATTGTCGAATTTTCAGTAACAAAATACTGCAAAATCTCATTAACGCCATCTCCTTTGCACTTGACGAAGCCAAGTGGCTTATTTTTCCAAATCGCTAGTTGAACACATCCTTCTCCACAGTGAGAGTTGTCACGACCTGATCTAATGTCCTGTTAGATAAAAGTATTCACGTTTGTTAGACAATGCGAAAAAATAACAAAATCGAAAGTTGATTTAAGCTTTAACCTCATCTTCTTCATCAGGATACTTCCTTTCCAACTTGCAAGCGTTTGGATTTTCACAAGGGATCTCGTAAAGCATAGGCTGGTTATCAGTAGCTGCCTGGCATCTAAACAAATTCTTCTCCTTGTCAAGGGACAGTCCAATCTTACCTAGAATTTAGACAAAATACACCATATTCATACCCAAACGAAATTATAATCTGTAGCAATAACTATGCATATTCCTCTACTTACCAATATGCTTAAACCTCCACGTATGCACAACCTTCCTATCCGACTTTCTCACGACCGTCACCTCACCCTCACTCCCCTTCTTCTCCGTCACGTTTCCAAAAATCTCATACGTTCCTACGTGTGGACGGGACCCATCACTTTTGGCGAACATTCCTTTATCGAACTTTCCAAGCGTGTCATTAAGCACCTCCAACTCATCATTTGACTCCCACATGAACTTGAAAGTAGGACTTCCGTACACAGTTTCGTGGGGAGGGTAGAACACGTAATCTAGGGGTGGAAATCGCTTCATTTAAATGTCAATTGCATTGTTATTTAAACGCTAGAACAGTACCGGTTTTACCTTCTAATGGACTGACTATAAACTTGACCATATCAGTTTCGTCATCTGTGTCAGGAGTACTGGTACACATGTACGTTCCGTATGGGTTTTTGAAACCGGAAGAGTCCAAATAGAACCCAGCTTTAAGGTCATACGTTGAGTTGTCTGTGACCTCTGTAAACTTTCCCTGTAAATATCATATAACGTGAAAGGATTACATTTCTGTATTGTTTAGACAGTGGGGTTACTTGAGACTATTACGTACATCTTCCTCATGAAATAAATAAACGTCCGCGTTAGGATTATTTATCACGCAAGGCAGCAGAAATCGACTTCCTTTCGCAGCCAACGTAAGGTTCTTTGTTGTGCCCCTGTCAATAAAGTAGGGACGACCAGTACCTACGAGAACACAGTCAATTATCTTTAATCAATCATACATTGTAGAATTCCATTTAAAAAAAGTCTACCTACATTGCATCTCCTCAGGAAACATCAACGTCTCATCCACCCCGTCTCCAAAGCATTTCACAATGCCCAAGTCAATCTTGGTCCTTAAAAGTGTGCATCCTGGACCACAGTCCTCTTCTGTGTAGTCTTGGGCTCCGGAGAAGGGATCCTGTGAACATTAGAATGTTTCTCAAAATGTTCCAAGCAACATTGAAAGGTTATGACATGCTACCTTGTTCAATTCTGGACACCCATTTTCCGTCAAACGAGACAACGAAAGTATTGGTCTTTTCGATGTCGTTGACCTGCACCTGAACACTTTCACGACGCCATCCACCGTTTGCTTTAGGCCTCTGTTGGCGGAGGTTGTGCTGTCTGCAAATTAAGGGAATTAATGGTATGTTATTGGGCGTTAAAAAATATCATATTGTGTACATTATAGTCCATTTTGCAATTTACTGATAATAAAGTAATGCCAAGTATGCGTCTTTATCTCCTTCTTCCTCCCCATGTACGTTACAGTGATGTTCCCGGTTTCCCCTTCAGGAATGTCAAATATCTCTAAAGCATTTATCCCGTTTTCAAATTCTGCGACTGACTCTGCACGGTGACGTTTATAGACCCCGTTTTTCAGTGTGTGGTTAGCCTCAGCCCAGTTGGCATAGTCCGTGAATTTAGTTTCCCATTTCACGAAAAATGGAGTTGTGGTGAAAATGGTGGATTTCATGGGGTAGAATTTGTTGTCTGAAACCAGCAAAAATTTAATTAAATTCAAAATTCACGTTTTAAAGTTTTAAATTAGTGAATTTTTAAAGTTAACCTGGAGGCGGCAGCACAGAAACCTCCAAAATAGTCTTTTGGTCTTTAACAAAGAGAGGTGTCTCTGTCACACTAAACGAATCTTTCACTTCCGTATTCCCGTGTCTCTCAGCGATTCCATCAGCAAGACTAGCGTTGCAAGGAACATCCGCTCCCAGCACCATTTTCTTGAGAACACACTGCATTGTTTGCACAACAGTGCTGGTTGGTGACAAGAAATTTTGGGGGAACAAGCTAATTGGCTTGGATTTCGTTGGTGGAGGTTTCACTGTTGATGATTTCGATACGTCATTTCGAGACATGAGAGTTTCTGCTATAAATTGTTGGTAAGGGTTGAGCTGTGATGATGAAGGTGAGGTTGATAAGTATTCGTGAGAACCAGGGAGTTTGTCATCGGCACCAGAGCTAAAACTTGGTAGTAGGCCCATTGATGTGGGGCCTGGTGGAAGTCTTGGGTGAGCTTGACCTGGACTGTGGACCGGATTGTGTACGTGTCCGTTGTAGTGGGACCGATGAAAGGGCTGCTGTAAGATTGATGATATGCCTAGATTACCGTTTCCTGACGCACTTGGTGGTGCCGCATCAAAACCAGGCGAGGATGACTGGTGCATCAAGTGAGACATTGGTGGTCGATGGTACACAGGTCTTCGATGATTCAGGAAATTCCCACGTTGTGGTAAATGTAACTGTCCTCCAACATGTGAATGTAGTGGCGTAAGTGGGGGTCCAGGTCCACCACGACGGGATAACACGTTAGAAGCAATACCATTCGGACCATGTCTGTGTCTCATAAACGGGCGTTTCCTTCTTCTGTTAAAAGGTCTGTGTTTACGCTTAAACGGCTGAAACGACGCCACTTCTTGTACTCCATATGTCATGTTAGTTGGAACTGTAGGAACTGGTGGATATACTAAGTCTGGATGCACTGTAGAATGTTCTGCAGATGACAAGAGGGATGCTAAAATAGCTGCATCCTCTTCCGTTTTTACAATCTCTGCCAACTCGGCACTGTTTGGGAAAGCTAGGAATCCAGGTGAAGGTTCTGGAGTGGCTGCAGATGGGGGGAGCATGGCGATTGATGGTGGGGCTTCTCTTTTTGTCTTTTTTCTTCGTTTCTTGTCTACTTTACAGGCGTAGTCTCCGTACACGTCGGGTGTTAGTGGGAGGATAAAACCTTGATATGGGTCGAAGCGTCCACGTCCTTTTAACGTGATTTTTCGGTAGTTTCCCTATAAATTAAATTGAAAATTAACTAGAATACGTACTAAATGTACCATTAGGTATATCAAATAATCTTACATCGGGAGTCTTCCTGAAAAGATGAATGGGTGTATTTCGTTTCTCCATTCGACATGGAATGACTACTTCGTGGGCATGGCTGGGTGGAATGACTTCAATTTTCCTCCCGTCGTTAATTACCTCAGACTTGGATTCTGATTGAAAGTTAAAAAAAAACATTTATTTTAATTGTATTCAAGTTTGATAAATTAATCTTAATTCATCAACTTGACTTACGTGGCACAAATAAATAAAACGAATTCGACTTGTTAGCCCTATCCACATTCTTGCACGTGTATTTTCCAGTCAAGTGATCAGAAATCTTGTTAAACGTCAGCAATGAAACATGAAGATAAGTAGAAGCACTCCAGAAATCCCCAACATGTCGAGTATTTTCAATTTCTATTTCCGACATTACCTATAAAAAACCAATTCATTTCATTATACATCCACACACATTCATCAGTGATCATAACAAAAATCAATCTATCAATCTCATCTTACCCCACTCCCATCATACTCCCACTCAACAACCCCACTCCGACTCTTACACTCTATCACCAATTGCGTGACATTCGCTGGTATCGACCACTCATTAGCCTCTTTCGCACTATTCGTCCCAAGGTTCAGTTTATTCAACGGTGGCTCCACAAGATTCCCACAAGCATCATTGTCACACTCCAACTCATCACTCACCACATTAGGATCAGTATTCCTAACCTTGTAGCGCAACACGCGAATTTTCGGAATATCTAGAATCATCCCTCCCGGCCCTATCAGACTTCTACCTTGTTCCATATAATCAGGCATTCCATTTTTAAACACCAACGCGCTCACACCACCACCACCAAAACTGTTTATCACATCACTGCCAATTAAAATCCCTAAAAGTATTGAAACACCAAAGTTTCGTGTACCGCTTCCATTATTTCTGCTCAGACTAGAAAACACCTTTGTTCGTAGAAACGTAATAAAGCTCCCCATTTCATAAACAAGCCGACCAGGTTGAGGTCTAATGACCATAATGATCCTGCTACTTTGATTTGCAAAATCACTCTCCGGAACACCACTGACGATCCATATCCTAATTTTACTTTCTCAATCTATTTTTGAAAACGTTGATCTCTAAAATGCTAATTATTACACTACCAACATGACAAACTAATTTTCAAAGAAATATGAACACTCACAAACAAACAGTCACGATACAAAATATCTTATTAATCTTTTGACACGATTATTTTAGTAGTTTGCTGCGTATGCTTATGTGTTTTTTTGTTTATGGATATGATACAGAGAAATGCTTCAGAGATCATCTCAATCCTACACACACGCCAATATCAAAAAATAAACTGCAGTTTTTTTAAACAATGAAGCAACACAAACGTATTCTTTAAAAAGGAGATTTAATACATATTTTATTGTAAGCTAGGTCAAAATCAAACCGGTTTTATTCTTCTTTGATATCAGAACAGTTATTTGAATTAATGGTTTGAAAAAGTACACGACCAAGACTCTCGAGGAGTTTTTTTATGCATGCATTTAAATAATATATGCTGTGTGGTGATCGTCTTCAGTGTCAACATCAGCGTCAGCGTCATCCTGAAAATGTATGCAAAAGGCATATTTTTATTCGTAGGTCGCTACATATTTTTTTCTGCACGTATATTATGTACCCCGCAGTAAAGAGACAGGGAAAATTGTAAGGTGGCCGTGGTGGTGTAAGTCAAGTCACTAGTTTAAAGAACGTTTTAAAGAATTACCAAGACGCGACCACCCTTTATATGGCTTGGTTATTTCGTGAAACGTGATACCCCTTCGGTTTTAAAATAAAGTGGATTGTTGTCTTTAAACTCATGTTATTCTATATCCTCCACGTATGAAATTATAAAAATAACATTTTTTAAAAAGTCAGTAGATAAACTGGTGCTGGTGCTTTGTCTGACTGACTGAGTTTTTAAAACCCAGCGACATACTGGCATCAAGTCATGTGCGATACGTCGTACGCAATTTATCTGAATTGTTTTTTTGCTGTTCACTGATCAACCACAATATTAACAAGGCATGAAGAAGCAATGTAACATGATAGTCAAGTAAATGTGCAAATAACGCCTAGAGTTAAAAACTTGCTTTCTTTTTTTTTCTCCTGATGCATTATAATCATCTGCTTTAAAATAAAACGGCAATTATCATTTTTGTTTTGAAAAAAAAATTATACTTGTGTAGTTTATCATCTTGAAAGATAAAGGATGTGTGTACAGTACACAGAAGAGCAGTTTCCGCTGTATGATTACAGAAACAATAGATGATGATGAAAAATATGTAGTATGGGAATTTTTGAGGATTTACTGTGTAACACTTTTTCAATGTTTTTGTTTCTTTAAGAGTACAGGGTACAGAGAAAAACAAAAGACAAGGGATTTATTTTTTTCACATGCGTAGCAATTAAATTTGTCAAATGGGAGATATGAAAGTTGTGCAGTGCATAAATCACAAAAAAAGATAAATGTATTTTTACGGAACATAATATCAGGGTGGGTATTTTACAGGATGTTAGTATAGTTGTGAGGGAGTAGCATCCTTTTTTTTACTTCGGATGAAAGTAAAAAGGAAATCTAGATGGACTACTTTTTTTTTCTTGTGTCAGTCAAGAGAGTTTTTTTTAGTAAAGTTTGTTGTTCTGAAACGTTCATTTTTATTTGCAGGTGTGATGGGTAAACACATTCACTTTCGTTCATCGTATGAACTTGTAATGTGTCTGATTAATATTATTAGAAGAGTGACAATGCACACAACTGAGCTACTTGCGTGTAAAACCATAAAAAATAGAGGGTTTAGGATTTTTTT
>JAQIWN010002752.1:0-14862 GCA_034699025.1 Entomobrya cf. arborea Gr-Col-00668 | reverse complement strand
GGCGGAGCATAATCGTCCCCACTCTAAGACTGAGCAATCTCCTTTCTATTAGCTATATATGTTTTTTGTGTTCTCTGGACAGGAGTAAAGAACATGATAACAGAATACTTTTGGTGTGATGCGCTCATTAAGGGATTGTTCATACTATGTAAGTATTTAAGTGATGTCTTGACATTTGAGCTACTTTCAAACCTGGGCAACTGCATGAATTTTATTTAAAAGTAGTTACGTCGTTAATTAACGTTCCCTGTCGGTAGACAAAACTTAAATAAAAAAGGTATTATTATAACGGAAAACGAGAGCAAAATAAACAACGAAAAATTACCAAGAGAGTCAAGGTCTTCGGAACACAAGAGCCAGCGCAGCGTGATATGGCTTTACATTCATCATCTACCATCTACGTCATCAGTATTATGTTTTTCCGAGCTATTTTTATTGTATTTGTCATTAACATAAAAGTTTCCATACAAAGTTTGCACTGTTGCGTTTGCAAAACTACTCTGATTGTGAGTCGCTCCCTTTATCTCATTATTTTCATTAAAATGGGAACGGGTATAAATGTTTGATCTATAGTCTCAGTGACTTCTATTGTGTTATATAAATATGTACACATTCCAAAAATGTTATATACGCACAAAAGGTTCACTTAATTTATCTTGACTTTTGTACACATAATTTTTGTACTACTTTCTTTCAAGTTAACTTCAAAGCAATAAAGTTTACCTGACTTGCTTGCTTACAAAAAGGAAAAAATTATTGCGAAATTTGCGAAACTAAAAGTTGCAATCGAAGTAGTTTTTTAAATGGATTAGAACATTAATTGTATATAGGTACATCCATTTACGTTAAAAGTTTCTTTGGAACTCCAGTATTTAACAAACAAAACCATTAATTACATGCCTTGACACACGTGTCCTTAATTATTACAAAAAGCGCCTATTGTTACAATTTAATGTGAAAAGAAATTTTAAGTACCTCGCAATCAGGAAAAAAATTGGGTACATATAATATTTTATGTACTTTTGTGTCTCGTATTATTTTATGATCCAATTTTTGGCATTCTTTTGTTTGAAACAGACATCCATCGAGCAGCCAGAGAGACAGTGACGGCCGTGGAGAATAGATATGAAAAGGATGACGTGAATTTTGACAGTGCCTGGCAGGAAGTGCTTAACCATGCTACAATACAGGTAAAATATGTAGTTCCCACACTGCCCTAAGTCCCATATAGCCTTTTATGCAAAGACAAATAATAGATTGCCCGGTGCACAATTACTGTTTTTTTTTGCTTTCACTTCGGCTCAATTACTCATTCTTTAATTGATGGGCATAAATCCCCCATTCTTCGTTCAAACAAACACACACGTGTGTATACATTATAGTAGCAAATATCACGTTTTACATTTAAAGTACACAAATGGACTTTGAGAGCGGTATGCTTTTGTACGATTTTTTTAGGAATCTCTGTTAGTTTGAACTGCCTAAAAGGTGGATCTTCTGTTAGTGTCATCCTGTCAAACCCATATAATGTCGGTCGATGGTGGTAGTGGCAAGTAATGTTTATTGTCCTGAAAAAATGGTGCAATATGAAGCAGCAATAATAATAGCGTGGCTATTTTACAGCCACTTTGTATTCAATGGCATACTTATTATTGTCCATCTCTACACTTTAGACTAGAGAGAGCCAAGAGCGTTTTGTGTCCGTGTGTGCATTTTCCTTGGATATGTTTGGATTTGGTAGTATGGTGTCGACTCCAGAAAAAAATGAGTTTTTTTATTTGGATGGGATCATTCATATGTATTGTCTTCAAGTGACTTAAAGAAAGGAAAGGTGGTGTTTTAGCAAGAAATGTGTGAATGTTTGTACATACCATCCAGTGGACGACTACTTCAGCACGAACAACAACAAACAAAAACATTCCATTCCGCTTTTCGCTCTCCGGTGATGCCATTCCAGTGTTTTATCAAGATTACACTTACTTTTGTAATGTGTATAAATGTCCGTTTCTGTTCCATTTATTCGCATTATATTTCCCTTTTCCTTATTTTCCCGTTCCCTCTGGCAGCATTTGAGTTTTTGGAGTGTTAATGTATAATGGCAATGTTCTCTGACTGTAGTTGGGTGTATAATATATGTATAGTAGTTCAGATAGATAGTCCAGGGCTAGAACTGTTTGGTATTCTTTGTTTCTTTCCCTACATCCTCTACAGAAGCTCCAGGAAAAAAGAAAAGGACGAAGGAAGAGAAAGCTTAAAAAACAAAATGGAATCAAATGTTCAAAATGAAATGGTTGTTTACTGCCTTCGCTTTTAGTGATGATGGTGGTGGTGGTAGGTATGCATGTATCGTACTAACACAAAAAACCAAGTGAGGCAGATGGATGATGATGGTGAATGTTATTGCATTTATTGCATTGCAATGCCTCTGTTGATGGTACTGTCTTTTTCTATTTAATATAATCATGTCGGTCGTCCATACAAAAAGGCCCATAGATTTATGAGCATCGTGTATTTGTACTTTTTGTTGATTCTCAATTCCCATGTTCTTCTTTACCATCTACTCATCTTCCTGAAGTCCGCTTCGATGTGTATTTATCTAGAGCCCCTTTTTTCACTGTACTTTCTCCTTCACTGCTGATATGCTGCTTTATTTGATCTTTATTCAGAAAAAAAAGAAGAGGAATTTTTACGAATCAGTATGCGCATTTATTTGTACACCACCACCAGTTCGCAGTGATGGAAAATGGTGGTGGTACTCCAAAAAATTTTGATATTTGTTTTGTAGTAAGAAAGGAGGCTATAGAAAAACAAGGAAGGGAAAGAAGAAAAATAATAATAGAGTAAAGAGTGAAGGCTTTAGATAGGTAGCAAAGGTAAATAGGTTGCTCAGTGAGTTGAGTTCTTTTGTAGGTTACCAGCCAGAATTTACCATATCGCTCAGTTATTTCAGCTCATTGCACAACAAACTGATCCGCTGATCTGTTGGTAGTATAGCCTTAGTAGTATGTAGCCTCTCTTCATACATATTTGCAAACTGCGAAGAAAAACATTTGCGAAGGAACTTCAGGGGCTTCTTGAAATATCTGTATAGAGATAGAGAGTAACCTAGTTCCAACAGTTTCCCTCAGCACCTCTATCTCTCTGAAGTGGGGCACTTGTTCTTATTTAACCTCCATTTTTTGTAAGAATATTCGCAAAATCTAAAAAGGTGGAAAGTATTATCGTAGTCGAAGTCACCAACAATCTTTATGCAACACTCTTTTAAACACACCCTTATAAATTTATTAATTGGTTTCGGGTTGATTAATTGCTCGTGAATCTTTTGAGTAGTGGTTAGGTATAGTCATGCGTATCATTGCTTATTTTTTACTTTCACTGTATGTTCTTGTATGATAGTAGTAAATGAAGCAACAGTGGGGTACTATGAGACACGCACAAAAAACCGTAAAGGTACCAATAACAAGAAATTTAACCGAAGAAACCAATAAGGTGAAGGTTATTGAATTTTCTTTGCGTATTTTTGTTTCTGTAAATGAATCTATTTTTCTTTCTTTGCCTACCGCTGAGAATAGAATAACAACCATGTCGAATTTGTATTGATGACGATGAAGATGATATGATGGTGTGTATCTTATGTTTCACAACAACCACCACCTCATTTTATTTCATCTTTCCTTTCTCCAGTCTTCCAGTTTATTTTGTTTTGTAGGTGTGGAAAGCGGATTATATTACATTTTTCCCAGCATTATTACATTTTTCTGCGTAGGAATTCAGTGGCGAAGTGTTGGTGTTGGTAGGTATTCGGGATGCGTTACAAATAATATTAAATTACAATAACTGTTTTGTGTTGTGTGACTTGAGTAGAGAAAGAAAGAGAAAAAACCGTAGAGTAATGCATCTGCTGTATATCATCATCATGATCATCTGATCAGATAATCATATCAAAAATATTTTTTTATTGAATTGGATTGAAAATGGTAGGAATGGGAAAACGGATATTTCCTTGTGTCTTTTTTGCTGGTAGTTTGTGTGTGTATTTAAACATCCTAACCCAAAATGGCGCTGGTATTGATATAAGTTTAGCTCAGCGTAAAAATAATGTAATAATACATTTGTCTGGGTTTTTCTTATTTTTTCGCAGGTGATGGATGCAGAAAAGCAAAAGTCGGATAGTGAGCGCTGCCATCGGGCACTCGCCGAGCAGTTTTACGCGGCAGAGAAGAAAGTTTACGAGTTGCGAAAACTTTTGGAGAGGGATATACTCAAATCGAAGCCATATTTTGACATGAAAAATCGACTGAACGGGGCCCTAAGCGAGGTGAAAACAAGGACAGTGAAACTTCAGTCAGGCATCACAGCCGCGAAACGAGCTTACTCATTAGCCTTATCCAATCTCGAAATGATCTCGGAGGAAATCCATCGGAAACGGACACCGGGTGTGGGAGCTGAGAATGAACAACAACAACAGGAGCATCACCAATCGGAAAAGCGGCAGCTTTGTAAAGAAGAAGAGAGTAGGAGTATTAATGAACAAAGTAACAGTAACGATAACAGTCAGACAGACAAAGGCCAAAGGGGAATAAGAGATGGAGAAGGGGAGGTAGAAAACAGTGATAGAGGTGATGAGGATGATGATGATGAAGAAGAAAGCAGAGGTGATAGAAGAGGAGATGGAGCAAGTAGCAGTTGCAGTAGTAGCGGCCAAACAAGTGGGACAGGGCTAGACTGAATATATAACCCTCATAAAAAATAAATGATATCATATCATAAAAACTGATGATGTAATGATAGCATAATACACAGAGTCATCTCATATCTACAAATATCTCATTATACAACATAAAACTCATAATAATAGTTATATTGATCAAAATGACGAATCTGATACCTTTTTTACGTCAAAAAAAACGAGAAAGTCGAGTAAAAAGTCAAGGATAAAAATGCCTCTGTTGTAGTACTACTTACTACGTTTTTAGAGTGTACTCACACTAAAAAAAACCTATCAATCTCATTCTTCCTTAGTACTGATGATATTATTATGGGTGTATTGGCTGATCTTGGAAATGATTAAAAAAATGTATGGAATGTAACAAAAGACCAGATACTGTTATATGCCAAACAATTTGTAACTTACCTCAACGCTCTACCTTAAAAGTGTGTTGATCATTATCAAAGTCCACACAGCCCCTCGTCCTTGGTCGCTTCTCATTAATCCTGCATACAAATCTGTCTGAAAAGTAGTGATGGCATGTCATGTCGTGCCGTCGTGTCATACAACAATGCAGCTAACGATAGCATAATAACGAGTATATTTAATCATATTTACTGATATAATCAAAAAAGATACTTATTTTCGTAATAAAATACTGGGTAAACGATATTACTGCAAATTACAAGTGAAAGCTTTGATGATCACTATGATCAGTGACATGAGATATTATTACGGCTAATTTTTACGGTCATCATCTCATGTCATGGCTATGATGTTTGCGAAGCTTAACTTTTAACATAAACGAGAAGAGAAAGTTGTCTAGTATGCCTTCTTACTTATACTTTAGCAGAGTTTATTTTTCACCGAGTGAATGAGTAACTAAACTTGTGAATCTTTGTGCCTCTGAGAGTAATAAAAATAGCATTTACAAAAAAATATTTTTATGAGTAGTAGCGTTTAGTTAGATGTCGTTTTTATAGATTTTTTAGCGCGATGCGATCGAATGTCAACGAGATAAAGTATTGATTACGTGTATATCTTGTACAATTCAGCAAATAAGAATAAATTGGCGAAATAGAGACTAATCTGAATGTAAAATTGATTTCGAATTTGAAGTTTATATGAATTTGAGGTGTTGAGAAGTATCTACTTACCCCAATCCGGAAAATATCTTTAGTTGTTCACTAAAAGAATCTCGTTTCACTTTTACACTTATGGAACTAGTGAATGTAGAAGATGTTTTTAAAGGATTCACTCTGTAGTGCATAATTAATACAATGATGGAACAAATTTTTAATATGTATGTATATTTTATTACTTTTAGACTTTTTAGTAGTCGCGTACAAACAAACAACCATTTAAAATGACAATCAATCATCATCCGCATCATATTTGAAAATTATCGGTCTACTTACACTTAATATTATTAAAATTCTCAAAAACTTCGTCATTTCATGTCATACAAACAAACTTTCCCTTTTTATACACACAGTAAAATGTACCTTGTCATCAATCCTTAAACCACAAGTATATTGTTTGCATGTAAGTGTATATGCTGTATTATCAATTTGTAGTATAATTAAAACTGTATAATGTTTGTTTCTGTGTTTATTTAAGTTTAATAATACACATGTATTTGTTCAAAAAAACACAAAAATTTGTTTTGAAATGTTCGGTTGTAATTTTTGTTGTTACTTTATTTTTAATTATTCGTAAAAACTACTTAATTTACAAGTCATCAAGTAATAAAAACTTTTCAATCAGAAAGAATAATTTGTTGAATTCTGCAATTCTATTTTGTTTCTCTCGTTAAATTGGATTGAATTTGCGCGTCATTCTCAGAGTATGTTATTCACCTGCACAAAAAAATCATTCATTCATTTCCCTATCATTATAAATTAAACATATTAATAGTTCACTTCACATACCGTCAACAAATCATATATGTACATGTTTCATAATTTTACACAAATATATATATGTAATTATTCATAGTCCTTGTAATGCAGATCATTTTTAATCAGGATTAATAAGTAATATGTACATGACATACTTAATAAGATTATATATTATGCTATATTAATTAAACTACTTGTGATGTGATTTGTTGAAAATACTTAATAGGTTAATAGAAGAACTTTGTTTTGAATGTTGGGAAAATGGTTAGACTTGAACAAATAACTGTTTTGAAGTGTGTGGGCGAACGAAGTTTCAAGCGATCATCTACACCAAACCAACATACAAGGTCATATGAAGGTGGGAAGGGGAAATCCTTTCGATACTTCGTCTTTCACTTTACCCCTTTCTCCACATGAGTGCTGAGCTGTCGTTCTGTCATCATTATCAAAGCGAATTTAAAGCAACATGATGAACAACACAGTCGCGTCGCAAACACTTTTATAACACTGATTTATTATTACAGGTAAGTAAGATATTATTATTGCACTAAGGTAAGTTGATCTAGACGGGTTTTTAATTTAAAAGGCGGCAGTGATTGGAGCGTTCCTTTCACAGTTTAAACTTTTTTAAATTATGAACACCAAAGTCTGTGTGTAATGAATTGACATGGATGGATGGCATATTTTTATTACGTTAAAGGCACAAAAGCGCATTGAAATTCTCACGGTTTAGTAATAAAAGAGTCTATTCTTTTAAAATATCTTATTCGCTCGTTGGCTCTCTTGAGATAAAGAAAATCCTGCTTGGTTGGATTCTTATGACTTCGAATGTTGGTTTTTTCTCTCTCTTTTATTTTGAATTTGTTTTGTAGAAGGGTTGATACGTTAGTTTACGTCGCTTTATTGAGTTGAGTCTAAAGCTTATTTGGCTTAGTATCTATTTAGCGGTTGTGCCTCAGGCCCACTGGGACGTCGTCTTCTTTTGAAGAAGCCACACTGTAAAAAACAGGTAAACAAAATACATAGACTTAGAGTGGATGTTGAAACGGAACGAAACGAAAGATAAAAAAAAACTGTAAAACAAAGAATCCTGGAATAACTGGCGAGGATGACAAAGAATTTCAGATCGAATTCTCAGGAGGAATCAAGAATGAAATTAGAAATGCATGAGGTGAGGTAAGCCATTGCAAAGGGGTCGTTCAAAAATAGAGACAAGGTTGAATTGCAATCCTACACTGCAGACCTTATGCAAAGTATTATGCAATGCAATGGCGTAACTTGACGAAGCCTCCTTGTTTATAGTTATATCATATTATCATCTCGATTAAAGTTTTTCTCTTTGTTCAAGGTTGGATCATCACACCACACCACCGTCATCCCTCGGTGTGGTGATGACGATGTTCGTGATGGTAATGCAATGGTATTTCAAAAATATGCCGATTTTTTTTATGTCGCTTAGTACTTACCTTGTAAAATATGTAGACTATAAGAAGGAGCAATAGCACACCAGCCAACGCCGCAAGAAAGTAAACCCACCATGGAATTGGTGCTGGTACGGAGAGATCAGGAAGTTCCTCTATTGTCGTATCGATTTCGTACTTTCTATACTTCAAGTAAGTAGGATCCACATTGTATGGAAGCTGGGTGACCCATGTCACCAATTTGGAAGATACGTTAACGCCATCACCATGAAATTCCTAAATGTAGACGGAGTAAACAACATTGGAACAACAAAAATTAAATTAAATGTAAACAATATAAAATGTCAACATGCATGCATAAGTTGCGATGTTTTTTTAAAACAATTGCATTTTGAAGTTGATAATTTGTCACTCGAGAGTCCTTACTTCCAAACTATTTATATCAACATGAATTTAATTCCTTCCATTTCGTCCAAAAAAATTCAATTTCAATTCTGGGTACTACTCATGAACACCGACGACAATGGATACACGACGACGCATTTTAATTCAGGTTGTTTGATGGAAACAAGGCGCAAAAGCAAAATTGTCTTTTCAATGGCCCTTCAAAAATATATTACATTTTTTTTACTTTCACTCTATGTTAAACAGGCAGCTTTGGCTTGGCGTCATCATCGTATCTACAATTTACTTCGTGTAATGACATTTTTAAAATGTATTTTATTATATGATGATCTTCAGCACGAAAACAAGTGGACCCTCTACCCTCCATTTTGTTTTTGCTCTGCATGCATTGCATCACATGTACTGTACCTACATTAACCATTTACGAGTAGAAAACACTCGAAAAAAACCTGATCAGAATTCAAGACGTGGAATTTTTTCGTATCCTTGAAAAACATCGGTTGTTTTTTCACTTTATCTTTTTCTTGGTATTTTTTTACCTTTAAAAAGCTATTTTGTATAAGGAACCGTTCATAATAGCCCGTGAGTTATCGCTAGTATAAAAATGTGACCATCAAAAATTTAACAGAAAGGCAGTAGAAACTTGTCTTGTGACACTTTTATTCAACTAAATTTATGAATGCTCCCATCCGCATCCCATGTCGTCGGGTTACCAGACCAGAGACCCTTCCAGTAGACCAAAATGTTTCACAACTGTACTAGATTTTGAGAGTAAGAGATCGACTATATTTTCCCTTTAAAGTTTACCAACCTGAATTGTATCGCTGAAAATTCTTCCCCTGAGCATAAATATTACACTGGAATTGCGAGGGAAGTGTTTAATGTGGCATCGGATTCTCACACACTTGGTTGGCCCACAAGACATTTCTTTCTCAAGATCTTCTGGGATAGCCCGCTTGCTCCTTCTGTTTCTTGAGCTCCAGTAGCTTTCCTGAAGACACAAAAAATATCACAAACAGTTAGAGTAAAAGTCAGAGATCAGATCACACAGTGAAGCAACCACCGGAGAAAATATAAAATAAAAACAAGTCTGCAAATATTGGGTAGAATGCAACCAACTAAAAAATAACCGTGAGAAATGGGAAAAACTCGAATCTGTGACTTGAAACTTGTGTATGTACAAAAAAATCTGGGGCACACCAACAACCCATGAAATGAGACACGGAATTTCGTAGAAAAGAAAGAAAAAAGGATACTCTTGAGAATACACAAGCGTGGCACTAGAAAATCGTGTACAACTGCATGCTACATGTCACATTTTCAGTAAGGCAGTAAATGACTTTTTTTCTTGAGGGAAAATACATGTAAATACTTAAAACTTACTTCGTATTCATCGCCAACTCCGTTTCCACCAAGCGAGCCATGTCTTCCAGCGGCTTCGCTTTGGGAATGGGATGAGTAGCTGCGACTAAAATTATATGCCCTGGAATATCCTCCTGAGCTCCCTCCTGCTATACCACCACCACTACCACCTCCAAGGGAATGTTCTCTTCGGTACTCGTGTTGTGAGCTAGTGTTTTGTAGGTAACCAGCGCCTCCTGCTCCAAATCCTCCACCATAAATACCACCACCTCCTCCTCCATATGTAGATCGGACGTCTGAGGAACCACCTGAGCTGAATCCAGATTGACGCTCAGATCCTGCTCCGCCTCGTGTATAAGTTGTAGATACATACTCTTCGGATTCTTTGTACGAACCCGAGCCTACAACATTACCAGCGCCTGCAGCACTACTACTACCTCCGTCGTAATGATGTTGCTGTTGTTGTCTTCTGGAGGATCCACCCCCTCCATATACACCACCAGCTGAGTAAACATTATCCCCGCCTTGATAAGTGTGTGAAGTGCTACCTTCAGTAACACGTGTACGACCTTGGCCACTTGCAGTGGATGTATGTCTGCTTTCTACATTATCTCCCGTGTTGGCTCCAGTAACGTCAAAAGCACCATGTACAAGTACACCACTCACAGGGCTTCCAAACACATTTCTGTTCGGCTGGCTTCCAGTGCCAGTACCAACGCTAGTAACACCAGCTTGTTCTCTACGGAGGATACCTTCTTCAGAGTCAATTCTGGTACTAGCCCCTCCTCCAATTGCACTTCCGGTTCCAGTGTGATGTGTGGTAGTAGTGGTTCTACTGTACGTGCTGCCACTTCCATGGGTAACACTACTACTTCCACCACCACCGCCACTTGCGTGGGTAATACCACTACTTCCACCACTTACGACGCCTCTACTTGAGCCTGCACCTCCATACAGTACACTTTCTCTACTGCTACTATCAACACTTCCATGTGTACTGCTTTCTCCGGTACTGGCACTGCTGGAATAGCTTCCCCCTCCATGACCTGCAGCAGAGTAACTGCTACCCCCACCTTGCTGACCTCTGCTACTATATGAAGTAGTTTGTTTGGAGGAACTGCTACTAGAATAGCTTGTTTTTCCATGACTGCCACCACCACCACTCTGACTCACTCTAACATATCCTCCATCTGTCCTTCTCAAAATACCCTCTTCTGTATCATAATCGATACCTCCCGCTGTTACAACCCCTTGTTCCTCGTAATACTGCTGTTGAGTCCTTTGACTCTGCCATTTTGCTTTCCTACTCAAGGTCAACGCTAAAGGATTCACATCATCTACATGATCACAAATAGCTGGTCCATCCACCATTGGCTGCTCCAGCAAATAAACCAAATGCTCTCCAGTTACAGTGTAACTTGGCCATAGAATAGTAACCTCCGCTTCTTGAATATCACTAGGTCCCTCACATTTCACCTCATAAATGTGCGTCACCTCAGGTCCGACTTCTGTTTCCAAGTTTTTCTCTTTAAAGCGTTTCCACTGAGATGCATTATGCCTCACAGGTTGCGGATCACTTACACCAAAGACTTTCATGTCAGTTTGCACTCTAATAGGAAAGCCTACTCGCATCAAGTTGTCTCCACGTTTATGTATGTCTTCTGGATTAGTTGAGTTTGCCTCAATGTGGAAATCATAAGAGGATTTGATTTCGGAACCATAGCGCGGCTGGAAAAAGACGCGAAGACGGGCTTTCGAGTGGAATGGAAGGGGATTACCGATATCACACCGGAGGGTATTATTGGTGGAGGGTGTAGGTGCAGAACATAGAATTGGCACGTCCTTTGATGTGTCAAGACGATCAAAGTTTACATAGGATAGCCCTTCGGGAACTCTCATGAACAGCATCGTTTCATAACTGTCCTCGCCTGTGTTTGCCACCTCTACTTCAACCCAAATCCGTTTCGTCGAGCCCATTAGGAAGGATCTGTCCGATCTTTAAAAAAGACAAAATATTTAATGCAAGGATTACAATGGCTCTCATCATCCCACATGATATTTTTTTATAGAATTTTAATGGTCTTTCATTTCATTTCGAAGTAATTGCTCGACCAACTGTTTCATTTATAAAATTTTGTAATGAGGAATCATTATCTATTACACAAAGTGATTATTTTGGTTGTGCAACACAATGTTGAAACTGACGTTATCAGAAGGAGTCAAGAATCAAGAAGAAAAAAACAGCTCATTGTGTAAAACGTCATCAACGACTAAAAATCTGTTTGTGAAGTGAAAGTTCATTGCATTTGGTGGAAAAATCCGGTTTGAGTACTGAGAAATGTACAAAGGCATTGGTCGTGTTGAAGTTATTTTTTTATGGCAACACACAACATGCATATACTTTCGTACAACAGTACATACAACAGTACATTCGTACGTCAGTCTTTTAGCTAATTTCAAAAATAAAAATAAAATAAATGTGCTGGTATCTTTCTATTTCTGACACTTTTATAGTTTAAAAATCTTAAATCCCAGAAGTGGTTGCTTTAAAGCCCTTTTGATTTACTCACGACATTCATATTACTATCACGTTTGTAGATGGACGCATCATTATTTATGAACGTTTGGGTTTCCCCAATAAATACCCCTTTTAGACCACTTTTCTCTCTTTTTTCACCAAGGTTATTCATACCATATTTTAAAGGATTCTGCTTACGTACACTACACACAATAAATACAAAGTATGCGTATGAAGTACTTAGCGTTCACTTACTGGTTAACTTTGACAACAAGATTTGGAACGCAAATGTTGTCTGAACCGCAGTTCTTTTGAATAGAAATGGATTCCTTCTCGACGGATGATGTCGTTACGTCAATAACGGGTGGCAACTCACGTCTTTCATAATACCTGCTTTCCCTCATCGAACTCCGGAGTTCGGCTTCCAGTGAGGTTAATTTATCTCGTATTTGTGGCTGGAGAACATAAAAAAAAGAAAAAAATATTGCATTGCTTCCATTACTTTCACTAACATAAAAAAATATAATCATACTTTGCTCATATGTGAGCATGTTAGTGCACCAAACACACAAAAAAATGACAAAGGAAAGTAAAAGTAAGTAGTGAACATGAAGAAAGTCATTGTACCACTAAGAATATAAATATAACAAGGAAAGGACCCGTTAGAGTGATGTAGTACCTTCCCTTTCCAAGAATTCATGAGGATGATGATGATCATCATCATAACGGTTCGATGATATTGCATTACTTCATATACCCTACCTCAAGGTATTATTATGACTTGGTTGAGTCTAGTCCTTTTTTCTCTGATATGAACTCACTCAAGAAAAAAGGCAACGGCATTTTGAACGATTCTCCTAAAATAGTTCCATGATCATTTCCCTCAACCCATTATACTACCTACCTCAGAGCAGAGTTTTTTTTAAATCTAGGAGATGTTCATCGAACACGTTGGTTTTTTCAGTATTTATCTACTTACTATAAAGAGCATGTCTCGTTCACAATCTCATCATCGCCAAGTAATATGAATGATCCCTTAAGCAAACTAAAACTATAATAGATCTTCTCAGGATATTTGCTCCGACAACCAAACCAACCTGCTGAGTAACATCAGCATCCTTCCTGAGAGAAGCAACAAGAAAAAGAGGTACGTTACATACCGACCTTCTACTACACGAAGAGACTCACACCCATGCCATAAAGGAACAATCTAATTTTTTCCCATCCTCCTTTTCCCCCTTCTTTAGTCTTATCGCTTTTTTCCTTACTTTACTCGTTTCACACTATTATGCTCACAAGATTTTTTTTTTCTAGTGAACTTATTTCGCTGATTCTCAAAAATTTCCCATCGCATCATCAATGTCACTATGCTTTATATCTCTTGTTCTACTCCACTTCTGCTGCCTGTGCAAACATTTGTAAAAGCAGAGAATTTCTACCATCGACTTTCTAGAATGATGCATGCTTAAGCATTCTTATAACTTCAAAGTAAAGAAAGTATTTTGGAGTGACGTGCGTGTGTCAATGTACAATTTACGTATGTATTTATTTCACTTTCTCCTCCTTTTCGCCTCAGCTCTCAGAGAGCAAGGAAGAGAAAATCCATTCATTCCTCTGCTACAAATCACTTGATACTCTTTTAGACTAGGGTAATATTTACTTTTAGTCATAATTTGATTGCACATTATAGATCCTTACCTATGTTTGATTTTATGAGACTGAGAGAAAGAGAGAATGTTCGCATTATTTCACTTGATTTTCAAAATATGCTAGCAGAGAACTAAAGGTCGGAATAAATTTTATTGGTGGTGTGCTTTTAATAGTAGCAGCGCTGATGGGCAAATTTATTGTTATTATTATTTTTACTGCTAGATCCTTACAAGAAGACTAGAAACTAGTGAGTAACTGGGTAGTTTTAGTTTAATGTTTTTTCTTCATAAATTTATTTATTGTTCAAGGATAACGAACGATTTTCATTTCTGTATGTTTCCTTTCCTTTATCATTTGAACGAAGTCCGTTCACTTATTTCAGTTCAATGTTTAATACGCTTCTATAAAGTTTTGAAGTACAAGAAATTGCAAAAGAAAGAAGGGAAGGTCGGATGGGTGGATAGGATCACAGAGTGCACACGTGAAAAGTTGAAGAAACTATGATATAAAAACTTTAACTTGAGAAATGTAAAATATATGATATAAATAGCTTTACTCGGAGTAGCGCTTATGCATGGGAAATTTGCAACAGAAGGAAAATATTTTTTATCGAACCGGACTACTGGGGAAGAACAAGGAAACGGAAAAGGGTTTTGTTTACGGGGTAAAATATCACAATAGATATACCAATACATGTAATTCCAAAGTTCATATTTACCCTCAGATAAACTTGCTGACTATTGCAAACTTCCTTTCGTTTAGTCAGCCGCACTGTTTCATTTAGAACGTTTCGTCCTTCGTGATTCAGGAAAAACATGCGAGGCTCCTTGGGCTTTTTAGCGTCTAGGGTATACTGAACATTGAAATCTGTAAGAGAAAGTGAAAACAAAACACATA
>JAQIWN010002751.1:0-14863 GCA_034699025.1 Entomobrya cf. arborea Gr-Col-00668 | reverse complement strand
GCTCTCATCTGTGCATGGAAACGGGTGGCAACGAAAAAAAGGGACCATGGTCCCTCCTTCGTATTCGTAGGTTTAAAGGAGATGCCATGCATCATAAACGTAGTAGGAATTATTCATTTTATATTCAGAGGGAATCAGTGTTTGAAAAGTTAAAATTTCCGAGGAGAGATCAAGGTTTTCCTTTTCCTGTTTCATATTACCCCTCAAATCGATCACGCGGCCAAATTTCACAAATAATTTACATCCTATTTAGCCCTAAAAAATTTCAACTGGATGTAAGCATCATATCATATCAAAGAGATTATATTTTATTGCTTGTTCGTGATTTCTAGTATAAAAACTAACCACAAATTCAATTGTGTTGACATGCATTGTCATTGCAAGCCACAAAATATACCATAAAATTAGATTGACTTTGCATACATTTTGTTTACTTTACATCTGATTTTGAGTGAAGGAGGAGGTAGGACTGGCTTTTCTGATAAAAGGGGTAAAGCAAACAAATTATTCATTCAAATATTATTCATCATGAAGATGATGCAACTTGGAAAGCTTAGATTTAAAAAAATCAGTGCGGTGCGAGAATGAAAATCCATAATTATTTTAATGTAAACACTCCATATCTTTCTATAATGTCAATCATTGATATAAAAACATTGTCAATGTAGAGCTCACGGTGTTTTTGATATTTTCCTTGAATTGAATGCACATTATAATTTCTCTAATTTTTAATTTTTGGGCACACTATTGAGCAACAAGGTTTTTGAAGTATGTAATTTCGATAGGCTTTGGAGATGATAAAATTTAACAACTTATTTATTCCAGCTTATCGGGCTATAATTTGATTTTTAATCATATTTTTTTTTTGAAGGTGTTGGCATGATTCAACGCAATCTCGCCGAGAAGGCAAAGCCCACCGTTGAAATCAGCGAAAGCAACGGACGTTACACCCTCAAGACTTTGACTGCTTTGAAGAACACTGAAATCAATTTTGCTCTTGGCGAAGAGTTCGATGAGAGCACTGCTGATGGCCGTCAATCAAAGGTGTGTAAACATTTCAAATCATGATTTAATGCACCAAACTCCATATTTATTAGTATGAATGAATCTTATCAATCAATACTTATTCATGTACATGTAATTTGATAAATCAATTTGATTATTCTCCCTTGTGTGTAGTCCACTGTCACCCGAGATGGCAACAAGCTCATCCATGTCCAAAAGATCGGAGCTGACCAATCCCAAACCATTCGTGAATTTGGTGATGATAAGATGACGGCTACCTTTACCGCCAAGGGAGTTACTGCTACCCGTGTCTACAAGCGTCTTTGAGTCAGTAAATTTTAAAGAAAAAGAATTAAAGACTTGAATTTTATCGCGATATCTACAACTCTGTAACGAAAAAAATGCCTCTTATTTATTAGTTTCCTGCTTTCACAATCATAATCATAATCCTACATCTTAAAACTGCGTCACTGTTGAAAAAAAGTTTCCTTGAGTATGATTTGGCATATTTCATTCTTTGCATTTCATTGCAACACAATTACCAGTTTTTTTCTCCCCAAAGACATCGTGAGACCATCTTTATGTTTGGGTGTCTGCTGGTCAGTGTGTTTTTTACTTACATTACTTTGTGCACATGCCGAGAGACCAAGACATCAAATGTTTTAACTTGTTAACTTTTGAGCTCGGAATTCTTTCCCATGCATCCTAAAACGTTATCATTTTCTCATCAGTTGAAAACTATCGGCTACACATGTATTTTGAATACTATTTACTAATTACTTCTTCCCTTCATTTCATACCTGAATATACCGGTATTGTATGTCCTCCTGTCTGACCGAATAAACCCAAGTAGTATATTATATACATTGATGGACAGTATTACTGAATGCTTTAGTAAACAATACTACATAAAATAATTCTCATCAACCAAACCTTGTTTAAAAAGGTAAATCTGTAATATGACATGTATGCAATAATCGAACTAATTCCATCATGAAACAAGGTTAGATTATAAAAGTACATAACTACGTGTATGCGATACTGTGGAAAAAAGTGACTGGACTGAACATTATTTTGATTCTTTGAGATATTCTCGTGTAGAAAAAAATCTTGTTTTCATTCTAATGGCTATATTTCATTGAAATTGAGTAACTTGAATTTTGAATATCATTACGCTGCAGGATGATTAGTACACTTGTACATAGTCAGGAGTTAGTTAAAGTTCAATTAAATTATTGAGAAGTTTACAGTTTGTGAATCTGCAGCAATATAATCTTTTAGTCTGTATAATAGTTTCAAATTGAATTCACAAATATGGGAGGGCAAAAGGCGAAAAAATCCCGTAACTTGGAGGATCAAAATGTAGGAAATTCTGAAACTGGATCTGCTGAATATCCAAGAAGTATGTATTTGATCTTGTTTTATAGATATCACACAACAATTTTATTTATTAAATAGATTAATTTGCTAAGTATAATTTTTGTTTGGATGGGAGACAACGAAAACTTATTAATACTTAAACTTATTAACTGTGCATCATAACGTAAATTTTTAAATTATGTTATTTGATGTATGTCTCCTTAAATTATAGTGCCGAATGTATTCTTCTTCCTATTCATTGGCTTCATCTTGGTACTTGGGCTAGCCGGTTTGCACCTGCTGATCTGTGGAATTATAAGTTTCATCCTTGGAAAAGAATTTATAACAGTCATTTATGTAACTACAGCTGCAATAGTGACAGGAGGTGTGATATTAATGGCAGCATGTCTTTTAACTGCACTGTCCTCTATCCTTACATTCTTTGTTGGAATGCAAAATGTTGCATCTGCAAAGGGGCGACGAAAAACTTCATCGGCTAGCCGAATCGATAATCTCACTTCAGCCGCAACACCTACTGCCCCTACTTCATCTAAAAGCGACTAGTTGAGTTTTGAATTTGTACAGGATTTAATGGTAAAGACTGAATGTAGGCTGTTTAAACAATTATTTTAACCAATTCTTTTATTGAGCCAGATTCAAAGTAAGATTTTTACAAAAACAAGAAATCAAGAATGAACAAGTGAACTAAATCGTACGTTAATTACTTAATATGTAACAATTTTGTGTTTTTAACCGAAATATCAAACTAATATCTATATTTTTTATAAACGTTAACTTTTTCAACTTAAAAGTAAATCATGTTGTACATCAAACTGATAATCATAATCAATCATTGAACAATATATTATGGATGTTAAGTGTGTTTAAATTTATCGTTTGACTTGGTTGTATACAATATTAAGTTGTGTTTTAACCAGCTCATCTACGGGTTGACTACTTAATTTTATTCTTGTTCTTTTGCAATTATTTTTGCCTTTGTCAATAATAATCAATTCCATTTATTACTTCTCTTCCGGAATTTTCTCAGGGCTAACCAAGTATCAAAGCCAATCAGGGTAATATGCGACACTACTTTCTAATATTTTACTTGGGAAGATAAACTGAACAAAATTTTTACAGATTTAAGGAGAGGCTTATTAGCAACTCGGTTGTAAGTATGATTTTGATAGAAAACATCATCACTACGTACTTGTCCGACATATCTTCCCGAAGAAATGAACACTGTTACGATTTTAGAATACTCTACTGCTTTTCAGTTAAATCGCTTTTTTTTTCTTAAAACTTTTTTTACTTTCTGGTCCTACCTGTTTTCTCTGAAAATAATAAATTTTCACTATTGAATTGGATGATTCTTATATATTTTCAATGAGTTTTGAACCACTTCCGTTTTTATCAGGCTTTTTTTATAATAACTTATTATTGTCAATCTTCTGTTGCCATCAAAGATGTTAGTAATATTTTTGATTACTTAATTTTTAGTTGTTGGTGCGCTGTTAAGTAATGACTTGGTTAAATTGTCGCATGTTACCATTGAGGGCGCTTATTTGGATTTGATGTTATTTGCACAATGTGCACATTTCTAATATTCTAATATAATCCTTTTAAATATTAAGCTTAACGTATAAACAAACATACAATGTACATACAATTTAATTATGACTACTTACTTTTACCATATTATAACATACATTTAGTGCATTATTGTCCTAATGTAGTGGTTATTTGTCAATTTGGAAGACTTGCGATTTATGGGGCGTTTCTAGAATCCTCTGCGTTTCGCTCCTGGAATGGAGTTCGCGAGAGAATAATAGAGTGCTCCTTTAAAACTATTTCTACAATTTTAAAATCAACGAATTGTACATTACATATTCTAAATTATATCATTGTCATTCTTGCCAAGATAATATTAAACATTCATATATATATAATATACTGGAAGTTTATTATTGATTTATTATTGTCCCGTTGCACAGGCTTAATGAGACGCTACGACCAATTATTTTTACAAATAATTTAGAAGCAGCGTTCATTCCGTGTAATCAATTAATAAGTAGTAATATATATTTTGCTATTTATTGTAACTCTTCACAAACATCAAAATTTCAATCATATCCTAACTAATCCTAAACGCTACTTACCCTTATCATTACATATATTGTACATGAATACTTTTATATTTATGCATTTTTCTACTGACATAGTACGGAATTGAGGAAATTCCAATATTTCTCTCAAGTTTATTGTCTATGATACACAACTGATTATGATGTATCCTGTTTTATCCTTGTAATGTTATCTACATTACGTTAAGTATAACTGGACACGTTTTATAACGATATTTTAGTTGAGATACAGATACACGATGACATGGAAGACAGAGTACATATACTTATCTAGTAATTTATAAGAACATGACGGAAAGTGCAAGAAATCAAAGCGGATAAGAAAAGCTATGTGCAAATGCAAATGTGCAAAATAGACTACTGTGCGGAATTAGTGCAATAAAGTAATGTGCATTCTACGTGAAAAATGATTCTTGTGATTGATAATTTTGTTTACACAATACAATAAAAATGTGCATATATTCTAATGTAATTGCTAGTGAATATGAAATACTACATTTTTGAAATATATATAAGTGCTATCTACATGAACTTATTGCTACTTAAGCACACGTCTCTCGGATTTGTTTTTTTTGAATCTCTAGAGTTGCACGAGTTGTATTTTGGCAGACCGTTATTATACGAATGCCGATTTTATCACTATCGATTAGGATACGCAAACTACTCTTGTACAGTTCACAATACATTGTATTGATTTTTTTACGAATGTTAGTGCCTACAGTACAGTTTTTAGCAAGACGAACAGTTAATCATGCACAAGACACAGTTTTAGCCAGACATTTATAAAAGTATTCTTAAAATATACGTGACATTATATGTAGTTAGGATATTATTTGATGTGACTTTAAGTTTACTGATGTTAATTTAAAAAAAGCGTACAACACAAAAGCTTAAAATGAACAAATATTTACAGTTTTAATTGCAAGCAAATAAACCGGCTTATTTTTTTCAGTCCAGACCCGCGTGGTTCGTTAGTTAATCATTCTGTACATATTTTTTAATCGATAAAATCTTCAGCATATTATAGAACAGGGTCATTACAAAAAACAGCACCATAAAATCATTATTTTACTGTGTTTTATAAATCGGCAAGTTTTTACTTTACAGTAATACAATGATTTTATAAAGTATAAAACCTTTTGCATCCCCTATTCTATTTTAACTGAATGCAATTCGACATTTCATTTAAATTCAGTGGAAACTTTAAGAGAAGGAGCCCGCATTCTGTTTTATTCGATTTGATATGGTTTGATTCAAATATATATCATTTGATTCTTTATGTTCATTTAAATACGTTGAATTTATCTGGAAATAGTAAAATTATGTGAATCTCTTTCGTTCAATTCAATCTTTTTTAGTCGGCACTGGCAAAAATTGATTTGAACGTACAAAAAAATTAAAGTGAACAAACTGAGGTTAATATTTTTTTTAAAAATTGTCGGGAGTAAATTTTGTTAAGAGTTCAGATTACGCCCGTCATCGTCGTCATTGTCATTTGCCTTTCATTTTCAGACTTGACTGGAATCCATCTAAACATTGGAACTTAATTCTCAAAGAAATGCAAGAATCATATTGATTTAAAAAAAAAATTAAAATTAAATTGTATTTCCTAATATATGCTATACTGTAATGAATGGCACTTTGAAGATATCCTTAATGGCCAAAGAACATCTTTAAAATGCTGCAACGTTTTTTTTGTATTTTAATGCAAAATGCAGACTCCTTCTGTCTTGTCATCCATGTATAGTTTGATATTTGCAATCTGTGTATTTTCTTTACATTTATCTAATGCATATGTACATTTTTTCTTTGGTATATTCTAGCCCTTTCTCTCATGATACTTTCCTTTTAAACTTTTACTCTCTTCATATTTGGATTTAGAATCAAACACTGAAACTAAATACCAACAGGTACTAAAAGAAGCACTCTTCTTTGCTCAGTAAATTGCTTTCTCTTTTTATAAGCAAATAGACAAATAAATTTCCGTTTCACGTTTCTACTAATTATATAATATTCAAGATTTGAGTAGTACTTTTTTATATATATATTTATATACCTCTTCATATTATCCGTTTTATTTGTAATCACAGAATGAATTTCATCCTCACAACATTTTTCATTTTTATGCTTTCTATCCCTTTCGCGTCATGTGTTTTTCCTATACATATTGCACAAGCACATCATCATCAATTTTTCGTGACCGCTGATGGTAGTGCGGTGGTATTCTTAGAAGCTTGACTAAATATATGAAATAATTTGCATGCAGAAACAACTTATAGTTAATTTTTTTAGCACAATCAAAAGATAATTGCGAAAGGTACTAAATTACTATCACCAGCAGCGTCATCCCCGTATCACCTTTCCCTCTAATGACTTTGCAGATTTTACATTGGAAGCACATTTTTGTAATAATTTACATTTTGTTGAAATCGCTGGATGCTCCCATAATTTTTTTTGCTTTGTGGACTACCATGTATATATGTAAATCTACTTACCAAAAAGTGTGCATACTACGAGTTCTACTTTTTTTCATGGTAATTAATTCTTTTAAGTTTTTTTATGAATTCATTTACATATCATGACCGAGACGATCTAACTCGGCAATCATGAAATCAATATCTCCCTTTTTCACTGCGGGATTTGAAATTATGCTTCGGAAAAAGTTTGGAATGTCACCCTGTGGCTGATAGCCGATCATCAGAGTTCCAGCTTCCATCATCCTCTGTTTAAGTTTGGGTGTAATCTCTCCCAACATGTGTGCACGTTCTTTGGTGTGTGGCATGTTTCGAAGACGAGTGGGTACATACCAGAAGCTCACATTGGTCAGTTCTGGATCAGGAACGATGATGTGAAACTTTTCAGGCTGACTGCGTAATTTTTCCATTTGGTATTCCATTATTCCCATCATGTGATCGATATCTCGTTCAAGACCAACAGTTCCCTGAAGGAATCAGTACAACGAAATTGATTTAGTTTAAAAATTTATAACTTAAAGCAATTAATTGATTCATGCTTATGCATAAAATATTTCTTACATGGGCTCGCCACTGAAGCCAGAATTTAAAGATGTCGTTGTGACGGCCGCATTGGATGACTTTATCCCCAGTGTCATACTTGACATCGTAGTGCTTATCTTGTTGGAACAGATACTCAGCATGCATGGAGTTACAGCTTCGCAATAAGCCCTACACAAGTAATGGCGAAACAATTGTAATAAATCAAAAAAATATTATTATGCAAGATACGCACATAACTTGGCAAGAAGAAAAAATTACCCTTTCTCTAAAGTGAACAGTAGAGCATTGGAGATGTGTAGTCATCAACTTATGAGGATTCCAGCTGAGTGAGCGAGCCCTGGAAAACATTTTAAATTCCATCATTTTTAATGTGGTACATTCACTAAATGATATATGGATGTTATTCAGTTAATGAGTTTCATAATTTAAGGTCAAATTAATCAATGTTGTAATGAAAATAAAGTGGTGTGATGAAAGTATATGCACAATGTTTACATGATCATAAGAGAAAGAAAGTGAATCATGCTTTCCCTTACAATCTATCAATTGATTTCTAAAATCTATGATCTTTCTTCCCTTCTTCATCGAGGTGAAACTTTAAAAACATCAAAATGCTATTAAGCTCTATTTTCTAAAAATAGAAAACTACTAGAATGGTGGCGGTGGTGAAAATAATCCCAAGCAGTGTTGCTTCAACATCATCGCTTGGAGAAACGTAGTGGAAGTGGTGGGAGGGGTGCTCTTAACAAAAGTTTTTAGTTAAACAGAAGAAGTGCGTAAAAGACTTCACTGCTTAAAGGATACTGTGAAAGTGGAAGGATTGACATGTGATGTTTGACATCTGACATTAATTCACACAGAGTTAATACCAGTACACTTCCTTCCGTTTTTATGCAGTGCATAATTCCGCTCGACGATGCGACGCGATGTGAAAAAGACGGCTTAAGCTTTATCGATTGTAGGGGCAACTCTAGAAGAGTAGTCTGCTTTTCACTTCTCTTTCAAGACTGAACAAGGAAAAAACTGAAGGGGATGATGTTCATGTTTTTGATCGCTCTCTCTTTTTGTATTTTATACTAAAGAGCCACTACTACACTCATTTCTTCATTTTTACTCTGACATTCTGCTGCTGCGGGAGAGAATTTCTCATCTTTGTAATCAGGGAACTAATGTAAGGCGAAGACATGATGGTTATGCTCAGATTGAACAGAATGGAACAAGGGGCGAAATTAGAGATTTCTTCTGTTTTTCACCATCAGTTGCACTTTTTCAGTTTCAGTCTCCAAGTTGGAAGATTTATCCTTTGTGAATGCGTATTATGTCGTGTGTGTATTATGTGCAGTTGCATAAACGGAAAGACATATTATATGATTCAGTGTGCTGTAGCTAATTCGACCTTTTAAAACCATCTTATGCTTTTAGTTCGTTCACGAATAAAATTTCATCGTGCTACTAGTCGTGAGAAAGTTTCATGAGAAAATTCCTGAGAAGCTTTGAGTAGAAATAAATGTCAGTGTCAATAGTGTGATGTGGGTAGTGTAAGTTAAAGTAAAACTAAGGAAAACGTGACAAGCCAAACCATCACCATACAACACTACAACTAATGCAAAAACTCTGATAAAAAAAAACGTCCAAATTCTAGCACATGTCACTTGTTTTTAGAGGAAGTACGAAAAATGCACACATTATGTATTTACCTCTCAACTCCATCAAACCTGGGATGTCGGTATTTCTTCGACATGAGTATGCTGGCTCCCCAAGCACCCTACAAATATATAAGCATAAGAATCACATTAGCAAAAAAATGCGTCAGCAAGCACATAACAAAGTAAAAGTATTACTATTTACATCAATATGTAGCCACATTTTGTATTTGTCGCAAATATCCGCAAGTTCATTGATTGGGTCGAACGCTCCAAAGACAGTGGTTCCAGATGTGCAGTTGACAAAGTAGGGGTGCTTTCCCTCTGCAATGGCTTTCTGAACAAGACGCTCCAACTCGGATGGGATCATTCTTCCCCTATGAGCATATTTTTTTCGTGAATTACAATCATTTGCATTAATTAATTCGAATAATTAATTCAAACCAACAGCTACTCCGAACGCCTCCCTCCTCTTTTGCTTTCATGCCGTTAATCAAAATAAACACGATGTAATCTTGTTTAAATGTTTACTTTTAATTGAATGTGCAAAAGGCTTACGCAGAGGAGGAGGGGAGCACTGAAGTATTTGGGATTGTGTTGTACGTTGAAAATGGGGCATTGAATATTAGCTTATAACACTTTATATGCACTCCATATTATACACATGATATGATAAATTTTATGCGTGTGGTATGCTCTCATTCTCACTCAACATTTGGGGCAATGTAAGAAAGCCTCGCTAGTTTTCACCATAAACTTCTCATTTCTTACCTATCGTCGGCTGGCACCTCAACACAGTTCTCAGTCCCCAGACCAGTCACCATTGCTGCACTCTTGATGGAGTAGTGGCACTATTGCAATTGAATATAAAAATGTAAAAATTATAATAAAATACTTTTGCTTGCTCTTTTTAGAAATAAATTGGGTTTTCTTACATGTTCCGAAGTGAACATCACGAGTGGCTTGGGCAATTCACGGAGACCATTCTTCTTGTAGTCCGGAAACAAGGTGTGTCTTGCCACGATAATGGCATAAAGATTGGAAACGCTTCCACCTAACAAAAATAATATCAATTTTAAAACTTTTGCCAATTTTCAAACCAAATTTCCTTACATATAATGCCAATTTCAACCCACAACATTTCAATGCGCGCATTCTTTAATCCATTAAAACTCTGCTTGAAGGCATGTTATTTTCTAGCTTACTTACTACTACACCTCTAACCCCTACCATCCCACCACATAATGCGATGATCATCATCAGTTCAAATGGACAAAAAAACCATCCGGGACTTATCTTTTATGTACATTATGGAAATCTCTGTTTACCCAAGTGGAATAAATCCACACATAAAATACGGCAATGGTCTTTAAAATATAGGGGAAGTTAATAATATTATCGCATCCGCATCCCAGATTTACAAATGACGTGGTTTGGTATTTTCTACTATTCTATTTTTTAAATTCACGTTAAAATAAACGTAAAATAATAGCAGGTTTAAATCCTTTTTATTTTAAGATTTACATCAACGCATAAAGTGCGTTTTAAGGCCTAATAAAATACGAAATCTTATGTTTTGTCCACATCCTATCTTCCTCCAAAAAAAAGTCTTCAACTTTTACTAACCAACACAGACCGTGGGCAAGGGAGAAAGTTTTTTGTACATCACATCTGAAGAGGATTACGAAAATACTGGGAAATCAGTTCAATTATATTTTTTCCTTTTTTTTCTCTCGAGGAAGGCATACACTTAAGTTAAGACTCTTCGGTTTCTCTGAAAACTTCTGCTGGGTGTACTAATATTATCTGATTCGCCATAAGTACATACGCGTGCTACAGATCATTGTTTTCACTATCCCTTTTGAAGTACAGCCTAAACGTAAGAATGCCTTTGGTAGGGGAATATTATATTTATAGGAATGTATGCATTATCAGATTAGTGTATTGTACACGGACTGCAGAACATCATTTCACCACATATTTGAGATTTTTATATTTATAACACCCAACATATTTGTTTTCTTTAGCTGAACAATGTATCCAACTGCCTTGTTGTCTTTTTGTTTTTATGGAATTCTATTATGCTATTTATACTCCAACTCCCAAAGCGAGCAATAAAACGTGTAATAATTGCTACTATTATCGAAAGACTACTTGCCTGGTGCGAGAATGCTGTCTCCGTCAGTGTATCCAATGATTTCTCTCATTTTCTTTAAGATGAATGCCTCCATGAGGATGAATACTGGGGCAATTTCGTATGTGAACATGTTGGTATTTGCTGTGGCAGTTACCCATTCTCCAGCAAGGGAGATTGTGTCCAGACCGCATGAAAGTTGGTTGAAGAAGCGAGGATGTCCTGGAAAAAAATTAACATGTTTATTTCAATTTTGATAATTTAGCTGTGATATTATTTCAGAAAGAGTATGAGCCATAAGCAAAAAAAAAAACTTTTTAAATTGAAAGCATAAAGCACATCCTGCAAGCTCAAGATTAATATTTAAATTAAAATGCGAGATGTCAACGGAGCGACGACTTGTGGAAATGATATTCCATCACCAACATGACGGTATATCACGAACAATGGAAAATCTTTAATCCATCATCTAGATGACAATATCTGACAAACACAACACAGCGGGGAAAACAGCAACAAAAGAATTTGAAATCACTCATCAAACCAATCAGGTCATAAAAAGGGAGAGAAAGCGAGATATGTTCACAACAACAGCGACACATGAAAGCACCCCCTCTTCAGAATCACAACAGAATAAACAATGGAGGAGCAGCAGGAGCTGATAATGTTTGAATGATGGTTAGTACTGGATATTAAGCATTTGCATTCGATAAAAGGTACAGCCAAGCCACTGCATTGCTTTCAACTTTACTTATACTATTCTTTCTTTCAGTAAAATCTTTAAAATATAAATCAAGTCAATATGACTTTCAATCCTTAAAATTAAACGAAGCTTCATTGTGGTTTCTTCGATGGGAATGGAAACCCTGTTTCGTATATTTGCAAAGTGAAAGTATAAAGGTACCATAACTTAATCGTTGAAAGAAGTTGGATCTCACATTGCTTTACTTTACTTGATTTTTTAAGTTTAAGGAATTCAAATTTACAATTTTCTATCAAAATACTCCGAGAACATACCGTTGTTTTTAACATTTTTGCAGAACATACATCATTCTATTTAAATGATATTTTCCTCTGTGTGGTAATACTACATCAAAAATAATATAAAAATAAATAATGTTCGAATTCAGATGAAGTCATGCGAAAATCAAACTCATTTTCCAAATCCCCGAGATTCTAGAGATCAGGAAACTATTTCACGGATGACTTCACGCTTTATGATATGATGAATGATGGGGGTGGTGGATGGTGACGGAAACACTCCGTGTTTCCGTATTCAAGTATATAATGGCTACTTGTACCTTCGGTCATGAGCAAATTGAAAGATCAAAAATATGAGCTAGCGAAAATACGTTTTCAGTGCAACTGATAAAGACCTTCAAAATACAAATGGCTGTATCCAAATACTCTTACGACAACCAAATTTTAGCTAAAAACTTCCAATGCTTTAGATCATGTTATTAGGTTACAGATGTATTATGAAAATGTTTGCATAAAAATGTCTGTAGCCAAATATGCTGAATAGTAATGCAATTGCAATTTTTTGTGAATGAATCAAAAACGAAAGATTCTCAAAACTTGAATAAGAAATTGATTCCGTAAATATACTGCCAGTTTATGCTGCACGTATTCCGAACAGACTTCCGAAAAAAGCACTAGGTTATGTATAATCGTAAAATTGTAAGGCTACCCAAAAATAACCCAATTCGAATTCTTCTCAGGTCCACCCATAATTAGTATAACAATTCATCTTGTCTAACTAATGACAAAGAAAAAAGTACGGAACATGTTAAAGCTGCCAAAATCCTGTTTGATTGGCTTGTAATACGTGCACTCTATCACATTCACAAAAGTATTTACAAGACTCATTCTTTTCTAACGATATATATTCTTCTAAATCTTGTCGAGTTTATAAAAGAAGATGAGAATGATGAGCAATTTATTTCTACTTTATTCTTCAGCTTTATTGGATTGCGAACGGTGAAAGTGTTCCATACCCACTGCTTCAGCCAAGCCATACCACCATCCCCACTACCACCCAGCCCCAGTTTCTTTTCATTAATTTCCCCATATTTTGCTTTGATGATCGCTCCCATTTCATTTGTTACGTTACATGTGCATCTTATCTATTTTCTCTTCTCTTTTTTATATTAAACTCATCTGTCACATCTGTGCCCTGTGCACAATGGTGCACAACCAAACACACAATTTTGTTAGCTCCACTTGTCAGCATTTAAAACACAGATGCATTGCATTTCACTTACTCATCCTACTGCAGCTGCATCAATGCATAATCTGAAGTAACCATTTATTTATCAACCAAACCAACCCCCTCCCTCTCTGTCTACTCTATCAAATTTTGAATTCGTCTTTTAACTGTCTGCAAACAATTCAGCTTTCACTTTAGAAAAGAGATAACAAAATGCATTTTATACAGGAAGCACATGATGTAAGACGAACAAGTATAACTTTCATATTCAACATCTCTACTTTCCACTAGTTATTCTATAAACAGAAATGGAAAGTTTCCTGTATCAGAATGTGATGATTATTGTTCATTTTATATGCTTTGAAATGTGAAGTGGGCTAAATGAGGTATCTAATTCTAATTCAGGGATCTGAATTCGTTTTCTTATTTCTTTAGAAAGATGGTGGTCTGGTCTGTCGGTAAATAGTTGGTGAATGATTACGAATGGATTTTTTATACGGGTCGCAGTCACAGGCTTCTGTGTGTGTGGGCTTACAACTTGGGGTTTGGATATTTCCAACCTAACTACAAACCTTAAGATGAAGTAAATATTTTTTAGCTATTATTTGTTGGATCAGTGAGTTGTATTTAGAAGCTATTATTCTTATTCACACAAGAGAATATCACTATTGTACAAGATACGTATGCAACAATGAGTTGATTCAAAAGAGGAAATGAGTAGGAAAAGGGGATACAAAAAAATTTGATGATGAGGGTGTAGATCAATGGGCTTTTTTGTATGAAGTTGCGGGTAGGAAAAACACACGTTCATTTCTCCTGAGACCAAAAAAAAAGAGAGAGCAGTAACTGTAGTGCACACAGATAGCAGCGAATTCCATGAAAATCATGGTTTAACACAAATCCAAGAGGATTCCACTTGTCTCAATATTTTTTCGAAAATAAGGAGAAAAAAATAAGTACACTTTTAAGACTCGAAGCAAAGCTTGAGTGAACTTATTTTTACTTTGCTTTCGTAACTTCGTGTTTGCAATTCAACTGTTTTTGATGAGCTCTTTTTTCTTTAATGCAAAAATTGCAAACAAAAACATCTGAAACTCCTTTTTACATTTTCAGAACATTTTGTGCATTAACAAAACAATTTTGTAACTTAATTCAAATTTATAATAGATGTACAAGCAATTTATAATTTTAAAATTGCATTTTTAATGAAAAAATTGTTTGTATTTCACTGTGTTACAAAACATGAAATAAAATGGTAGAAAAAAAATGCAAAAGTAGAGTCTCCCCGACGGGGAATCGAACCCCGGTCTCCCGCGTGACAGGCGGGGATACTTACCACTATACTATCGAGG